>JAGXOD010000024.1:547500-702500 GCA_020368025.1 Brachyhypopomus occidentalis
ATCTAATGAACGCTGCATTAACAACAGATCTGGTTGCCTTGCCAGCAGTTGCTATAGCAGCTATGAGATTAGGAAACGTAAGGAAACAACCCCAATGTTGTGGTTTCACCTCTGGGAACTTCAGAAGCACTTTGACTCTCTTTTATATACGTGTGACTCTTCTGCAACACGAGCTCCCACCAAAACCTCAGCAAAAATGACTTTTGGTGCATCTCATCAGCCTTTTTAGTAAACTAGCATGATTGTAGATACTGCTTTACACATGTATTACAATAGTTATTTTATTTGTTCTTTAAAGTTCTAGTGAACGTTTCAAAATGATTTTGAATGATTGACAATAACGGTGGAGCTGGGTGTTGTGGACGTAGTCTTCACTGACGTATCTCCACGCTTTCTGAAGGTCACCGTGGGTGTGTATGATCCATGCACACTGGCCCAACATCCAGGATGGCCTCTTCGTAATTTCCTGATCCTGCTTGCCAGTAAATGGTAAACGCATAACACCCATGTCATAACACACATCCCACTCATGCAGTAGTTTATGTCTGCAAAGTCTCCCTATAGTCCTGATGACTTTAACTTCCAGTGGTTAACCCTTAAGATCTGCGTTGTAACCTACACAACTCCGTGCAGGCTCACTCACCTCCATCACCAGCCTCCGTCTGTGACTGGAGGTCCTGCTTTAGCACCGACGCTGTTGTTCTTTTACCAGCGCTTCAGTATTTGCACACACTTAATTAATGAGGTTTTCATCGCAGCCTGTAATTGAGCGTTTTCTGAATCTGCGCTTCACAGCAGTGAGATCATGTGCGTTCACACATCCGGCAGAACGTCGCCGTCCTCCACAGCCAAGTGTATGAATGTAGCCCATGTACTTAAATCCCATTCATCCATCTGTGGCCCTTTGTGCTTTTGTGGGTGATGTTGCTTTACTGTCCCTAAACACATGTCCACTTTCCTTCTGTGGTGTGTGTTTGTGTGCGTGTGCATGCGTGCGTGCCTGTTTCTGCATTAGGGGTTCGCGGCTGCAGACGGTGGAGGTCGTGTGCTTCAGGGACAGGACGCTGCACGGCGTACGTTCAGCCCTGCACAGCATCGTTTTCCAGGTGGTGCTTCCTCGACTCTCCACAGGTAATTTGGCTTTTGCAGCCCAGCGACCAAGAAGAAACGCACACAAACACTGTGCAGTGCTTTTTTTTGCTGACTTTAAGCTAATGAGGTCATTTCGCTTAAATGTCAGCATGGGATCATCGGCCTCTCTGTAGGATGGGTGTGAACTTTGAAGGCTTGTTGGAGAAGTTATAACGTTAACCTTCACTCGGTTTTTTTGAAAGCGTCTGAGGGCGTGAATCTCTGTTATGACGTCTCTGTATATGGCAGAATTCATGCCGCATCTTAGCAGTGTTGGCAGTGGATAAAAACATGGAATTCAATGCAAGATCTTTACTACTTTTCATTAGTGATGAGTGGAAAAGCAAGACCATCATTGCTTATTGTTTGATTTCATTGCTTGAAAATAATTAGGATAGATCTAATCTTGGAGAGGAGAGATCTTGCCTCTTAAGAATTAAATGCTGGATTCATATCAGAAGTGAATGTAATATGCATTTGAAAAGCGAGGTCTCATTTCACTGCAGAGGTGCAGTACTTTCAGCCCATCAGATCTAAATGCTAAACTTTTCTTTATTTGAGCCTTTGGTGTTAATAGGACAGTCAACATTGTGTGGCATTCATGCTACTATGAAATATTTATCACGGTCCAATCGCACGGTCCAATCGCACGGTCCAATCACACGGTCCAATCACACGGTCCAATCCGGCTCTGCCGAAATCGTAGGTGTGGCGGTAAATGGTGTCCGTAGCCCATGCGTGAAGTTGCCTCTGAATGCTAACAGTCTCTTATGCTGATCTGAGATCAGTTGCCAAGAGTAACGTTTGGTCCATCTTTGTGTTGTCTTGAATGTATTAACTTTGTACCATTACACCATGTCCTAGAGTAAACTGATCTTGGATCAGTGTTCATGGACAAGACTGACCACAACCGCCACAACGTTTGGCCCAGTGTGGCACTAATCTTGCACATCTTGTTGTTGGAAATGCATCACACACTGGAGTCGTATGAAGAACAGCAGTGAAGCCCTGAAGCCCTGGGGTCACCACAGAGTGCAGTGCAGTGCAGTGGGTTGCTTTTCACACGTTTGGTTTTTATTTCTCGACAAAACAATTCACTGCATATCATTAATAAAACATAAACTCGTTTGTGTATCGCATTTGACTGTTTACATGAAGGGATTCGCGTTAAACGGTCCGGTTCAGCGCAAATGTATTTGTATAGGAGTTTTTACAGCCTACGTCATCACAAAGCACCTTTGCCTCTCGTTTCTGAACACCTAATAAGCAATGCATTGTGGGCCACCCTAGCATCAAGTGACGTTCATTGAAACAGCTGGGTGGGCGGATCTTGTCAACGGCCCCACAGTGATGAGTCGGGGGAGCTGTAATAACCTGGCTGCAAACTGAGGGGGTACAGGGGCAGACGGAGTGAAGAGGGGGTACAGGGGCAGACGGAGTGAAGAGAGGGTACAGGGGCAGACGGAGTGAAGAGAGGGTACAGGGGCAGACGGAGTGAAGAGAGGGTACAGGGGCAGATGGAGTGAAGAGGGGGTACAGGGGCAGACGGAGTGAAGAGAGGGTACAGGGGCAGACGGAGTGAAGAGAGGGTACAGGGGCAGACGGAGTGAAGAGGGGGTACAGGGGCAGACGGAGTGAAGAGAGGGTACAGGGGCAGATGGAATGCCCCCCATCAACACCAAGAGGGCGGCGGAGCAGGATGACGGCAGCATTAAGCGCTACCACATGTACTCCTGCTGCCTCCCGACCCAACCAGACCAGACCCGACCCAACCAGACCCAACCAGACCCATTGTGCAGTCACTCCAGACACAGACAGAACTTGCACCTTGGGAGTCCGGCTGGCTTTCGTGTGTCCAGTGCCTACGTTCTGCTTAGCGTCAGGGAGGATGTGGCTAGGACCAGAGTGTATCTTGGCTTAGTAATATAGCAGGTGGACGAGGGTCGTTATGAATTGTCTGTGATTGTTGATCTGAGTCCAAAAAACAAGGCTGTTTTTAAGTGACCTCAGATTCCTGAGAAAAACGCATCAAGATTTAGTGTTTGTATGCATATATATATAAAAATTTTTTTTGTAATTGTGTCATTCAAAACTCTAAAAACTGGCTGATAGAATCAGGTCAATGCAAGTTTTAATTTGCATTTCTAAACAAACACATGAGGTTTCTTCCTTGTATAAAATCCAAGTCTTCCTTAGTATTAAGACTAAAGCTTAGGGGAGTTGTTAGAATTTAAGGTCTGACCAGCTGTGGATTCCTGCATGCTAGAACTTCATCCTCCAAATGGTAAATTGGAATGTGATGAACTGGGAGACTCAGCCGGTTTGTTCAGTCATTTGTGTGTCTGTGGTGTGACCCTGGTTTTTACCCATAAAGGGGCCCAGATAACATGAAATGCGAGCAGCACCTGAGTGAGAATCTTAACAAATCACGTTGCTTTGTAAGTGTAGACAGCCTGGAGTTGAGTGGATGTGACCTGTTGTGGACTTTGTTGCTGTGACAGACAGGGACAGGACACAGGGCGTGTTCTTACCTGTAAAATTGTTTTGGGTGACTCACGCAACTCTTTAATACTACTTAAACGATGCCCGTTATCAGAGCATAAATCTAGAGTTCTCTATCAGCCAGCGCTTTGGTGCCTCGGGACCTGAGGTACAGCAGAATGCGGTTGCTTTCGTCTAGAAAAGAGATGATTTTTCCCTGTTACAGAGGTCGTCATGTGGAGTAACCATGGTTTTGGCATACAGTTATTGTCAGCTGTCTCCGCCCTCCCACTGTGGGGTGGTGCATCTTTTTATGGGTTATTTATTTATTTATTTTACTTTATTGCATATTTGCTGGTTTTTTTTGAGTATTTTTGAGTTTTGAGTGTAATTAATGGCAGATGCATGTATGTCCTAAAGCGTGTCCAAAGAGTGTGGGCTGGGAGAAAAACCCCAAGGGGGCGATGGGTCCTCGAAGTGTCAACCTCAGCGAGTGCATGGACCCAAAAAGGTATCGGAGGGGTGCATATGTATTTCCTACATTTAATTAGATACAATTTTTGTTGCTATTGACACTGGAAGCTTATGTATAAATGTACATGCGTCTGTGTCAGACTTGCAGAATCATCGGTTGATCTAAATCTGAAGTTGATGCGCTGGAGACTGGTCCCCTCGCTGGATCTGGACAAGGTTGTGTCCACCAAGTGTCTGTTACTGGGAGCTGGGACCCTAGGCTGTAACGTGGCACGGACGCTCATGGTGAGAGCACGATGTAATATATTTGAAGCGCCCTACATAGTTTTTGCCCTTTTATGTGGAGAAAAATATATTGTATATGAATCTTTAGAGTAGAAAGGTAGAAGACCTGACTGTGTTCCTAAAGCACAGGCTGAGCTCTGGATGAAAGATCCAATATCTACGGACATCAAGGATGACATTTTGAGACTTCGAATAGTTTGGTAGCTTATTATTTGTAGGTTTTCCATTGTATGCTGATGTTGATTTGGTTATTCTAGGTTATATTTTAGTTTATTTTTAAATGGTTGAGGTATTTTAAGTTTCTTTTTTGTGTCAGAAAGATTCTTTTTGGTGATGGTGGTGCTCAGTGTCTTTTGAATTCTGAGACCCTTACAATTTTCTTACATGTAAATACATTGAAGTTTGTTTTTTTATAATGAGATTGGTTTATGACATCTGTGCACCTAAAGGTTAAAGGTATTGTAAATACTCAGATGTAAAAATAATTATGCTAAATAGTGTGTTGTAGTCATGCTGTGAAAGATGGTGGATTTGCGGGTACATTTCCCCCAGAGCTGGCCTGTGTCTCTCTTACTTTCTACTTAAAAAACACATTAAACGCAGGTTTAGGAGTGTTCAACTTCTCTACTACATTTCTTAACCTTTGTCCTCAATTTTCCAGGGCTGGGGGGTGAGACGCATCACCTTTGTAGATAACGCAAAGATTTCCTACTCCAATCCAGTACGACAGCCTCTCTTTGAGTTCGAAGACTGCCTGAGTGGTGGGAAGTCCAAGGCCTTGGCTGCCGTGGACAGACTGAGGAAGATCTTCCCAGGCGTGGTGAGGCGTGTTAAGTGGTCCGTTTCAGGACATCACATCACTGACATGTGTTAAGTGGTCCATTTCAGGACATCACATCACTGACACATTTCACCCAAGGACATACACAGTGTTTATGTGCGTAATGATTAATGGGTTTTGGGGGTTTCTCTCTCTTTTTTTTATTGTTGTTTGGAATAAGTTGCTGATTTACAGCTTCATTTGGAGAGAAGTATATTCCAGTCTTGCTGTTGGGGACAAGGAAGGGGCTGATTGCTTGAGTATGAGGTATCTGTAGTAGGTCTGTGTCATTTCAAGACCAGACAGGTGCTTGCAGAATATTGGAAAGTGTTTTAATTACAGAAAGGCTGAAGGGAGCGATCAGGGCGCAGAACGGAGTCGATATCACTACACGCAGCAACACAAGCCGAAGGGAAGTTTGAGCTGCTGGCAAATACACACAAAATTACAGAAACCGGAGAATGTCAGATAACTAGGTGAACAAAATGCCAGAGGGCAAACAAAAAGACAAATACCAGAACCATAAAAACGCAATCATGCACACAAACCCGGGATGTAGGACACGGGCCGGTGGCAGCGCTTCACCACATACCCGAGCTGAGCACAGTGTGTTCATAGGTCTGAGCAGTACTGGTGTTCAGGGGGGGACGATCTGCTGAATGTGTCTGGACAGGCTGATGGTACGTGACAAGCCGCTTGTGTGTGCTGGGAATCTGAGTTGGTAGCTGTGGTTCTGCATTGTGACGAGAACCTCTAAGTATCTAAGAGTTAAAGTTGAGCCTGCCTCAGGTTTGGATTCAAACATAGACATAGTTGCCTCAGTTTAAGGCCCCTTTTTGGAGCATAAATGAACCAAACCTAAAGCCTAATTTAGCATTGAAATGGTTTGAAAATGTCAGATTGTTTGAGAAACAGCATGGCCTTATTCTGGGCAGGAAACACCCTACTGGTCTTGGCCCACTTTAGGCTTCTAGATCCTTTTCATACTCCACAGTTTCATAAACCCTGCGGTCTTTAGCCCACCCTGTCGCAACGAGCTTCGTCATGACCGTCCGGCTATTTTCTAGGTATAATTAGATTCGATGTAATTCTGGTCGCTAAGCAACGAAATCGATGCAGGGACATTTCCTGCGTGTCAGCGGCATCGTCGTGTTCTTATGCAGAAATGGAGTGTGAAACCACACGGAGATGGTGTGAGTGTGATTTCTGAGCCAGCGTGTGCACACGCTCCTCCGTGCAGGAACACGGCGGCCGGTGTTCACGGTTCCAAGGTGGGTTTTTTCCTCATTCCTTCCAACGAATCAACCGTCTATTGTCCGCCCCTCCTTCTCTGCCTCCATCTGTTCATCCGACGTTTCGGCAGCCCCAACCCCCCCCCCATCGTTCTGAGGAGCTCCCGTCGGAATGTCAGACCAGAAGCCCTGAAAATTTGTAATAATGTTGAACACTGAAAATGAAGTGTTTTAATTACACATGCTTTTGAGCACTTTCTCTTGCACTAATCTTTGGCGAAGTTCAGCAATATTAAAGTCTCTAATATTAAAATCTCTAGTCTCTATTTTGTCTCTAAATGTGAAAGGATGATTACCTTCATGGCTACGTCACTGTGTGCCCTAAGTGAGCACTCCTGAGTTCCTCAGATGCTTCTGCCTTTCACACAAAATAACAAATGACGTTCCCACTCTATCCACATTTATACTGCCCTTGGGAGCTAATAAAATGGAAAGCTACTTAATAGCCGTACACTTAGAAGGAGCGAGTGAAGCCCACTTAATTGCTTGGAGACTCCTTATGGTGACCTCCAAGCAGAGGAAACATCTTCTGAGCACTAAAATAAATCTGAGGTTTCAGGATGGTTAAACCACTGAAAGACAAATGTATCATCAAATTCCGCTGTTTCAGATGAGCAGTTTGAACATCGTAGCTGCCTTAAAGCACTCCTGTGTCTCCCCTGTGCCTCTCCTGGCGTAGCCCCCGAGCACGATGCTAGTGCCAAGGTCATCGGTTCGATTCCCAGGAAGCAGGTGTGGAGGAAGTGACAAACATGTCGATCGTTCAGGGAAAAACAAAAAAAGTGTCCAAATGCTGTTAACGTAACGTGAGTGTGAACTGCGGCGACCATAGACGGGCTGTTGGCCCTCGGACGGCGCCAGGCCATTGGAGTCCATTGGCGTAGGTGAAAGGTCGTCGCCCCGGGTGCAGTGCGGCGTGTTCCCCAGGACTAGCCAGTCCTCACCAGCACCGTTTGGGCCCATCAAGCATGTTGCATTGGCACCTGCAGTTGGCCGTGGGGAGATTTACTCCACATTTATATTGTGTAATATTGTATATAGTACATTTTGTGCTGCTATCTAGTGAACAAATGGAATGTTTATTACTTCGACGTAATACGATGCAATGCTCCTATAAGGGGCGTGCACGGCGTACAAGGAGCGTGCACGGCATATAAGGAGCGTGCACGGCATATAAGGAGCGTACACCTTCAGAGTTGCTGCACATGTCTCAAACCTCAACATATGTGTGTTCAAATTAACACATTAAGAATACAGACTAATACTGACATGCCACCTAGACATGGAATGTGGTTTTCCAAGCAGATGCCCTTTCCACATTATGCCAAGTTAATCGTAGTGTTGAATAGATGATTCCTTCAGTCAGATACAACGAGCAGTACTGCAGCTATAAAAGCAATGCTTTAACTTTAATACTGGTCTTTAAACCTATTCATTAATGTGCCATTACACTTAACACCCTAATCCCAGTAATAAATCTAACCTTTACCATGTCTTCATACCTGTTCAAAACCACAACTCTAAACTTAACGCTACGATTATGCTTATCAAATGTAGTGTTACCCATGACATTACATTTAGGCCAAGTGGTTTATAATCTGGCTAATGTTTTGTGCTTCTATTGGATAATCTTTTCATTAGTGGTGACTGTGTATCAACATAACTGTTTATAAAATGAAGATACTGAGAATAATATCTTTATGTAGCGGACCAAGCTCACGTAACTGAGATAGCGTAACCATTTAAAGTGCTTTCAGTGATGAGTACAACTGATGGAATGCGTCAAACTTTGCTACGAGTCATATAGTTAATAGCGTCAGAATATACTCAAATTTTAAAAACTAAATTGAATTGTTTACTGACGTTGTGGCGATATCTAAATGCGATATCTGTCACTTGATATCTAAAGTGTTTATTCCCCCAGGCGAACATCATCAATAACAAATCAGAGTTCTACCTGAGCGTCTCATGATAACAGAATTTCTTATGTAAGCCAGTAGACCCACCTGAGACATTAGCCATTGGGGTATACTCGTACCACAGTATCAGACCCGTACCACAGTATCAGACCCGTACCGCACTATTATCAGACACGTACCACACTAAGCATTTGCTCTGGTGGAGGTTGAAGCCTACTAGAGATCCAGTTGTCTAACCTGTTTGAACAATGAACGTTCTGGTCTCTAAAGAGCTTCCTCACCTTTAGCTTTTCTCGAAGCCTCTTGCAGCTTTGATGTTGTGCTCTTCCTGCTTGGTTTATTCTCATTAAATTTAATTTGCAAGTAACTGAAGCCCTTGTGCCCCTTCCCCCAAAACCACAGCGATGTGATTCTGACCCCCGAGGTGGAAAAGTGCAGCTTCCCCCCCCCCCCCCCCTCACAAATTTTCTCATACTTTGTTACCTGGAAGTTCAGCTCTTCTGCTGTGCTGGTGCTAAAACATGGTTGACCTTTGTTTTTTGTCCCTATATTATGTCTGGTTGGCTTGCGCTCAAGTGTTACCTACTCTCCCCCCCACACATACACACACCCTTTATAGGATGCTGAAGTACTGTAGCAAAGTGGCCACTTGTCCGTGTTTATTCAAATTAGCCATTATTTGGCTGGCCGGGGTTTGTATGGGAAACTTTAATCACTGTTTCTGCAGTACTGCAAAGATTAATGAACACAGATACAACTGTTGGGATGAAAGTTTGCTGACTCGTGCTGGTTTCTTGGAAGATCTGCTGCAGTAGTTCCATTAACGTAGCGTGAGCAGGTATGTGTGTCCGTAGTAGGTGCACACGTGTGTTCTTGGGACAGATCTTGCTCCAAAGTCCTCGAATCCATGTCGGTGTAATTCCTGCATCAGCAGTTCATCTGGCCACCTGGTGAATTGGCCCCCTGCTCTGTTTGCACATACTGGTCATTATTTATTAAAGCCTGCGTCTTGTATTGATCGTGTCCTCCTGTTCTGCTAATGAGCACCTCATACTTTACCTTTCCAGAACCCCTGTGTGTGAGATGCTAGCCTGTTATCTGTGCCATAATTACCTGTGTCTTCATCGCCCTGTCCCTCTCAACATGGACTTGCACACACACACACACACAGGCACACACACACACACACACAGGACGGCGCAGGCAGATGTTCACTCAGAGTGGTATGACGTTAGAATGTTGGTGACTTGTTTGTGGAATTTGAGTGATTCTGTCCGTTGACGTCATCGTGCACCATGAGCTGCGTGGTGCTGTGGGCTTGTTTTGTTAGCACCTGTTTTGAATGCTGTAACAGGACACCTGAAATACCCCGTAAACACACCGGACGCTTAAGTCCTGCAGGTCCTGCAGTGCACATGCACGTCCCACAGTTGCCGTTCATACCACACATTCAGAACTGGGTTACACCATCATTTCCATGGACACCACAAATTGTAATTGACCTGTGACTGAAAGAACATAATGGGATGTAAGAGGCCTTATGATAATAAAGTGTTGTAATTCTGTTAGTAATACTTGTAATGAGACACGTGACTTAAGTAAATCTCTTTCCCCTGCCATTTCCCTGTAACATCCTGTAATACGCTGAGATGCTTCTGAATGTGTGGCCTTCCTTGGATGTCTCAAAATATGCTCTTCTCCGCTCCCGCCGCTGCCAGAACGCTGAAGGCTTCACCCTGAGCATCCCCATGCCCGGCCACCCGGTCAATTTTTCCGAAGAGACGCTTGCGCAAGCTCGGCGGGACGTGGAGCAGCTGGAGGCGCTGGTCGCGGCCCATGACGTGGTCTTCCTGCTCATGGACACGCGCGAGAGCCGATGGCTTCCCACAGTCATCGCTGCCAGCCAGAGGAAGGTACGGCGGACGCTCTCCTGCTACGCGCGTGTTGGTGTGTTGGTGTGAAACCCGCTGGCTTTTTTCTGAAGTGGACAGATGATGTACGACCTCTTCGTGGTGACTGAACCTCCCCAGGGTCGCTGGAGGCTGCAGAACCGTAGATCACTCAAACGTGACAGGCTGAAAGTAATTATGCAGATAAAATCAGAGTTGATAATGACCACAGACACCCTGCTGGACAGTCCTTGAAGGACCGTGTTAGGGTTGTGTTGGGAATGAACAGAGATTTGCTCTGATGCTCCAAACACGGTGATGTGTTCCTCACCGTCTCTCCAGCTAGAGCTACGACTCACTACAAACTGGTGTGCAGGTGTTTGTGTTTCTGTCCACGTGTTTAGCAGAGCCATAATGGTGCAAACAGACGTCACATCACTGTTCATCACTTACTAATTATCTTCCTGTAAACCGATTCAACGAACAACGTAGGCTACATGTAGGGTAACCAGCGTGCTGTCATGTCAAGCAGTAGCCATATTGTCAGATTACAGATAAAGAATTTTAGTACTATTTTTGAAGTCATAATGGCTGTATAACAAGTACTTATTTAACCATTAATTTGCACACCGCGCGTGTGTAAACTTCAGGCCCATCATCTGTTCTTTAACCCTAAAAACATTTTCTTGCACACTAAGGGCATTAGGCCATAGTAATATAGTGCATAATTTATTGAAAATGTCTGTCTGTATTTATTATCTGCTGTTATTCCAGTACTGAATTAGGGATGATAATTAATTGGCCTTTATCTACTAATAAAATATCTACTGTCAGGATATTGTGAGTTTACAGCTAAATCAACCTTCCTTGTTGTCATGAGCACCTTCTCCGTCGCCGTAGCTCATAGTCAACGCTGCTCTGGGCTTCGACACCTTCGTGGTAATGAGACACGGCTTGAAGAGAGACGGGGCTCCGGACGCCGGAGACACCAGCACTTCATCGTCATCCTCGTCTTCCTCCACTTCAGCCACCTCTTCATCCTCGACGGCAGCTGTACCTGGTGGGTAACTATGACGACTGAAAAACAGCGCACTTATTATTTTGTCTCTTTTTCTGGTTGAAAGTGAAATTCCGGACTGTCCTCCCAAGTGTGTGTGTGTGTGTGTACGTCTGAAACGTTGACTGAAGTGAATGCAGGTGTCTGTGTTTGCTGGATAGGTAGAAATTTACCGTTTGGTGCATTTAACGGTTACTGAAATAAGACTTTGATCGGGTCTAAAAGCAGAAGTTCGGCCACAGGTCCACTGCTGCTTGGACACTCTGCTGGTCATCACGTGCGGTAGATCGATACGAACACCAGGCCTTAAACTCGTAGCGTTCACCCCCGCTATGCCCTTTTGTCATGGACAGTGTGTCATACACCCTGTGTAGCCTCCACCTCTGTTTGGGGCCTTAAGCGATTTGGCTTTGGTTTAACAGCAAACCAAGCCAACGTTGCACATATCTGCAAATAAACCCCCCAAACAGTGGAGCAACAGCGTATAAGTGGCGAGTGTTCGTCGTGGGGAGCAGGAGACCTTCACTGTCCTGCTAGGCGTCCATTAGTGGGCCATGGGCGCCATTTGTCACGTTTGTGTTCCACGCGAAGGAAGGGAAAGCGCAACCCGACGGCGGCGACCACGACTCAGCGAGGGAGGATTAACGCGCATCTGGGCTCCTGTTTTGCTTTCCTTCTATGTTTACATGCATATGGTCTGAAATCAGTGGGACACTCGCTGTCCATCTGCTGCCAGTAGAGCACGCAGGGCTCTGTGATCTTGCCGTCGGAGTGTGACATTATTGATTATTGACTTTGGTGCTACTCCATCTTTCTAGGATCATCTCTGTTCTCCAACATTCCTGGGCACCGGCTTGGCTGCTACTTCTGCAATGATGTTGTTGCCCCTGGCGATGTGAGTTTACAAGCTTCATGTGCGCCTCGTAATCTTTTCCTTGCCGGATTTGACCCGCACGTTTCACAGGGGCGGCCAAATGACATCCTCGGATTGGCCCATTGTTACTGCTTTGTGTCTCGGTGGAGCGATTGATTATATTAAGTCAAGCCTAATTGCTTTAATTGCATTTGCAAAATGTTACTGTAGCATATATGGCACTACAAATGACTAATTAAGCTTATTTTGTGTATAATGTGCCTACTCATTGTACTACTGCAAATGCTTCAGTTGTTTAATGTGGGGTCCTGGTTTGCAGTCCACCAGGGACCGAACCCTGGACCAGCAGTGCACGGTCAGCCGTCCTGGTCTGGCCATGATCGCAGGAGCCCTGGCGGTGGAGCTGATGATCTCTGTCCTCCAGCACCCAGAGGGGTAGGTGTCACCTCCACCCTCCATCCCAGTGTTTCCCATTATGTGGGTGGGGGTTACAAGGCCGAAATGTATTCGGGGTTTGCTGGAGGGTTTTGTTTTCCTGCTGTTTACAGTAGCGAGATACAGTGGAGTTGAGGGAAAATAGAAATGAGGGACCCTTTGAAGTGAAGGTGATTGCTGGCAAATAGAAATAGAAACATTTGTAATGTCTACAGAACTATAAATGTCCACCTACATGACTCTGCTCTCTCCAAAGCATGAGAACCATTATATTTTCCAAAGTCACTGAAGCTCATTCCTCTAGTTTGCTCACCCATATTCTATAGTCTCTGTATGGTCTGTGTAGCGAATATATGGTCGTGTGTGCATCACGATTCACATTTTTATAAAACTGTGCTGTAAAATTAAAAAATAAAAGATCGCCGTATGTCATCCACCAGTGACCAGTCAAGATTAGAAATGCCTTATCACTGTTAATCCAGCATGAAGGGAAGCTAGTTTGGGCTGGTTTGAACACTACAGTCGGTACTCGAAAGAAAGATTACCACAATCTGAAAGCAAAACAGAGACCATATGTCCTTTTATTTTTTTAAATGTTTATCCATGTCTTGTCCTTTTTACCGTTCTCTGAGTGCATCATCGCCAGACTCTAAGGGCATTTTCACGCTGGAGTTTTTCCCAGGAGTCTGGCTCTGCCAAGTTCAGTTCATTTGGTCAAGTGTGAAATCTGTTTTAGACCTCGGGAGCGGAACAGAGAACATCTCTGGTCCTCCTGAAATCAGTGGTCTGGAGTGAAGCAACATGTGGGCTTGTGCAGTTGGGTCGTTTTGTAACGTATTGCGCTGCTTAGCTTTTCAGGTTTCGTAATAGTGGGGAAAGAACTGCAGTGTGTTTCATGTAGGCGGTTCCATGTTATCACAGAATGCATCCTAGATGGGTCTGAATCCAAGATGCCCTTGAACCAGTCTACTACTAAACTACAGGAATCAATGCCATCACCTAGTATTGCAAATAAGCATAGACATAAACATACAAAAAATACAAGGACAACTGCAGTGTTGGTGCTCATTTAAGTACTCAACAAACAGGTGAGTCTTCAGTCTACGTTAGAAGACCACAAGGGGCTCTGCAGTCCGAGCAGCTAGCGGAAGATCGTTCCACCTCGTTGGAGACAGGACAGAGAATTTGTCTTCTTTGAGACTTTAGAACCACTGTTTTTGATGAAAAATTAAATTTGACTCATTGACTGAGTCGATGAGTGACTGACACTGGCAAAGTGGCCAATTACAAACCTGCTATTTTGGCAAATACTTAAAAGCTCTGGAGTCATGATATTAACAGTCCCTCAGGAAACACAAATTAGCAGTCCAATAAGGTGTTCAATGCTGGTTTATTTCAGCCCAGTTCTGATTGGTTAGCACACCTTCTCTGCTCTGATTGGTCAACTGCCAAAGTGGTTCTGCTTGTACACGTTCTGCACGTTATTCTGTCAGGAGCAACTGTAAACACTGGTATGTTTGCAATGTTAGAAGTCCTTCCAATGGCTGGTGGTATCCAAAGATCCTGGGGAAACCTGGGTAGCTGGTTAGTAGAAGCCTACAGTGGTTTGTGACCATAACATGGCTTGTGATCATAAATCCACCTCCACACTTGTGCACATCTAGTGATCGAGAAAAAACATTGCTATTTTTCCACACAGTTTTAGTTAAAAGTGGGCCTGCAACTGACTAATAAAACCATTAACACAATAGAGTAGAAGGGGACATCTACTAGATTAGATTAGAATTAGAGTAGAAGGGGACATCTACTAGATTAGATTAGATTAGAGTAGAAGAGGACATCTCCACCTCCATGAAGTGCCAGGCAGATAGTAAAAATGATTGGAACGCTGGAGGGGACAGTGGTGAAAATGGATTTCAACCACTGACCACTTTGTGGTTCTACTTTTGTCGGAGTATTACAATAACAATGATGCTTAACACAGCATCTTCTCTTCATGGCTACCAAACTGAACAAACTCTTCCTGGCTTCCGAAACTAGAAAATGGCTGAAGTTCCGGCAGCTCAGAAAAATGATTTCTTTCAAAGGGCTGGCATGACCACTTGCATGCATAAAAAACTATGTAAGACACGTGAAAAAAGGGGGGGGGGGACCTGAAGAGCATCATGTAGGTCTGCTTTACATTGCCTACATGTCAGCATCAAGTCCAAATCTTTGTCTGTGAGGTATTTCTCTGGATCTTGCAAAATCGGATCATTGGGGAAACCATGGTAGCTCTTCACAGAGAGGTGGCCATACACGTGAGGCTCTGTAGGCCACTGCCAAACAAGCAGTGGTGTCTCCATTATTACTAACATGGCTGAAACAACAAAACTTCAGTTCACGTCAGACCAGAACAAGATTATGCAAGGAAGTGCGTATATGCGAGTATTGACAGCTGATCACAACACAACTGGCAGAATCCGGACAGTGAGGCGAGGTGAACGCACTATAGATATCAGACACGCCATCTGTGTGTGGGCGGAGCATCTGCGCTCTACTCTGTTTGTGTTTAGTTGCCTACTTGGCTCCGCCCCCCAAAAAAGAAATCTCACTTTCTTTTGATCGTATGGCTTGACTGTGTTTTTAAAAAGGCATCGTTGTTTTGTGTTTTGCAAGTGTTATCAAGAGTTAGATTGCAAGCTCTTGACCAAATTAAATCCACACAAGCAGCGACAAAGCAAATGCATCGCTTTCGCGCTAATGAAACCAAAATAGCGCAGCAGCACAAATAACCTTTGTGCCTCTTAAGAATATATCTGCATGTTTAATGAGCGCTAGCGGTTTATACCGGGCGCGCCATCTGTGTGCGCCTCCGAGTGAATGGGCCACTCGCTGCCCCAGAGAGACCCCGCCATCTTGCTGCGAGTCTCTCTTCAGATGCATTAGAAAGCATCAGCGAGTGCTCGATGAAGGGCTTCAGCGGGAGAGCAAAAAGGGGAGAGGCGCGACTGGAAAGGCGCTTTTGTTTTCTGCGCGCTAGTTATTTAGTTTTTTCGCTAAATGGCTTTGCTTTTTCGAGCTAGAATTTGTGAGCTCAGCCAGTCACAAGTGATCATGGGTGAATAAACTGCGACAGCGGTAGAAGCGTCGCAGACGACAAATCACTCCGGTTGTTTGAGCGAACACTGCCGTTGGGTTTAGTGTTTGATGGAGGGCGACCCTTTGTGTTCATGGGTGTGGTTGCTCCATGGATCGGGACGGTCGTGTAATCTGTGTCGACCCCCTCAGCAATGCCGCTTTGCCCCTTGTGTGACACTTCACGCCTGGTTGTGCCGACGTTTGACTCCTGGGCTGCGGGGTCACACATCTTCGCCAGGTAGACATTTAAAACCCCATAATCTACTTCACGCCCAACTTCCACCAGCGTTTCTCACCCTGTGACCATTTTAAGGGCTTAACATTTAACAGTTCTGTTCATGTGTTGTTGGCACATGTTTCTGTGGCGTTGTCTCATTGCCAAATCCGTGAGTCAGTCTCCTGTTTAAAACATTTTCAAAAAAACTTTCAAAAAAAGTTTTTTTGAAAATGTGTTTAAAAGTCTATTCCTTTGAGTTGTTGATGTTATTATTATTTTTATGCAGCCTTAACAGTTTGGAGTATTGGCTTTAATAAAGTAATGGTTCCCATCCTGAGGCCCAACGGAATGCATTAGGAAATGCGTAATAACGAGAATTAATTTGCTGTGTTAATGCATAAGCTGTGTAAATACACTCGGGTGCTTTTTTGAACCACTCAGGAACTAGCAAGGGAATCGTGGGAGGTTTATAGTGTGGGTAAATGTAAAAGCTAGAGAGACGGACAGAAAGAGAGAGACACGCATTCATGAATACGTCAACTGAAATATAGATGGATTTAAAAGGAAGTGATGCATGTAATTCTTATTTGAGTGAGAGACGGAGGAGAGAAGTGTCCAGATAGCGGTTAGTATTCAGTGTGTTGTGTGCGTTTCTCTCCCCTCACCATCACCCTCCATATCACTCAAGGGGCTTTCTTGGAATATTCTGTAGTTTGTAAAAAAATATTAAGATTAACCTCAAAACCCTGTGCCATAAAGAAGGTTGAGTGTGAGACAGGTGTTTTTGTCCTGTGAGTGTAAAGTATGTGATTTTTGAGAGGCTGTTAAATCAGAGATTGCGCATCATTTTTTGAAAAGAATTCGTCATGAACCTCCTTGAATGTTTTGCGTTTTTTAGAAAGTGCAGCTCTGTGTCCCTTTTGTCTCCTTTGCGGTGCTGGCCAACCCGGCGCTGTGTTGGCGGCTGATCTTCCATGTCTGCTGTTCTCTGTAGCCCAACGCTGCTCATACAGCACCTACTTCATCAGAATGTTTCTGTGTTTGTCGGCCGTCGCTGGGGTCAGGTAGTCATCCATCACTGTTTAGGGCTGCATTTTGCTTTGTGATTTTTGATTCCCAATGAATTACTTATTTTTTCCCTCATTGTTGTAATGTGGTTCATGGGGATCAGGTTTGTTGTCTTGCTCTGATCCAGAGTCTGTGAAGTGTCTTGACGTGTGTTGGTGAATGTGAGGAACACTGACTTGGATTTTCTTTGCTCTTATTCTTGCTGAGCTGTATAACAGTATGAGAGGGTCGCTGTTTTATATTTCCAGAGTTTAACTGCTCTGTTCTCCATCTTCATAATTAATGGATAGTGGCCCTGTTCTGCCCTGAGTGGCCCTGTTCTGCCCTGAGTGGCCCTGTTCTGCCCTGCATGCATTAGTTGTGGTGTTTGTGAATTTTCTTAGGATTTGTTTACCAAACTCTGCATGCAAGGACTCAACTGGGTGTTCCATGTGTTAAATTCTTCATCTGCAAGCAGATCCTACACTTCACTCTCTCTCTCTCTCACAGGGGTTATGCAGTGGCCAGTAGCAGTGATGACCGCATGAATGAACCTCCGACCTCCCTTGGCCTTGTCCCTCATCAGGTCAGTCTTTGTATTCATCTGGGACCCTCCTTCCCTCTCACATTTAGGCATTTTCCTTAATTTCTTCGCCCATTGTTTCTCCTGCATGTGTTTCATGCATTTCTGTAAAAATGTACAAATAGACATATGGTGGGCGGGGCCTCTCACTGGTCCCGCCCACTGTTGCGGGTGCCAGTGAGAACGAACCCCTTCCTGTTCGACGTCTTCCCTTTCTCGCGGCTGTGCCGTAATCTCCCTTAAACAGCCCTTATTACTCTGAATGCTCATGCCGCATCATTACAGCGACTCTGGGGATCATCTATACGTTTCTTTTGCGGAGTAAATAATCATCAGTAGAGTGGATGATGGGGCAGCCCGAGTCCCGTTAGCCACGGACGCCGCAATCACATTCATTGTGGCTGCAAGCAGCTGTTGGAGGACAGAGAGGATGGAGGAAGCTGCTGATAACCATGCGGGTGGGGTGGAGGGTGGAGGCTGGGCGAAGATGCAGTACACTGTAGCGGACGCCAAGCCCGGCATCAGTGTCCCGCTTTGATCCACGGAGGAGAAACCGAGAAGTCGTTTTAGTGATTTTTAGAAGACATTTTTGGCGGGGGTTGTAATCAGATGGGCAGTCTGATTACTGCACCCCCCCCCCCACACACACACACCCATAATCTTTATTTCAATAAAAGCTAAACCTATCTTAGAAATGAGCCGGGTTGGGTCACGTTTTCAGGCGCCCACGTGAGCGCTTGCACACATGGCTCACGCGGCACTGGGGGAGGAGGGTTAAGGTGCACGTGATTGGTCAGCACGTGCTTGCAGTGGAGGAGAGAAAGTGAGATTTTGTGAAACGGGGGGGGGGGGGAAAGGGGCTGGAGGTGGGTGAGAGGGTGTGAATCCATTAAATCCATAATGAATAGGGTCCCTTGAGATGCATCCCTGCAGTAAACACTGCTGCTCCGGCCTTGTTTGTCTTGGGTGTTTAATGCTCCAGTGCTCAGGGTTGTTTGCCTGTTTCCCCCCCCTGCAGTCGGGGAGGTGAGTAAAAAGGGAGATCGGGAGGAAGATGCAAAAGCTCTAAAAACCTCCTACTAATCCTCCTGCGATTCTGCGTTTGGTTCGTGTTGTCCTCACTCTTTCTAGTGGCCTCGTTTCTGATGCAGCGCTGGCCATGGGACTCCAGGCCTGTTACAGCCATACAAGCCTCACAGCCTCATAGCCATACAGCCTCACAGCCTCATAGCCATACAGCCTCATAGCCATACAGCCTCACAGCCTCATAGCCATACAGCCTCATAGCCATACAGCCATACAAGCCTCACAGCCATACAAGCCTCACAGCCATACAGCCTCACAGCCTCATAGCCATACAGCCTCATAGCCATACAGCCTCATAGCCATACAGCCTCACAGCCTCATAGCCATACAGCCTCATAGCCATACAGCCATACAAGCCTCACAGCCATACAAGCCTCACAGCCATACAAGCCTCACAGCCATACAGCCTCACAGCCTCATAGCCATACAGCCTCATAGCCATACAGCCTCATAGCCATACAGCCTCATAGCCTCATAGCCATACAGCCATACAAGCCTCACAGCCATACAGCCTCACAGCCATACAGCCTCATAGCCATACAGCCTCATAGCCTCACAGCCATACAGCCCCACAGCCTCACAGCCATACAGCCTTCAGCCTTCCCAGGGTTGGCAGGAGGGCCTTGTGAGCCGCTGAGATACTCCACAACGTGGGTCTTTCAACCCCCTTCATAATAAGTGATGCTCAGAGTGCAGCTGCTAAGTCAAACACTTCCTGCCGTGTTTCAGTGCGACGTTATCCTGGCGTGGGTAGCCACACCCACACTCCCCCAGGGGGGTGATGACGAAGCCCCAGACATCAAAGCCTGGTGCTGCGGGATATGAGCTGCACCGCCGTGCTGCTCACGAGGCCCTCAGACACAGCACAGCTCTGGCAAACGAGAAGCCCTAATGGCAGAAGTGGGAGGCTTCACGCACAACGTGATTTATTTATGTCAGAAGTCTGAGAGCCCCAGTCTTTCTCCCGCGGCGTCCCGCTGTCCTCCGTGGACACCACCGAGGGGGCGTTATCTTTCGGGGACATGGCACGTTCTCACCCACAGATCTCACCCGTCGTGGCTTTGCTTTTAGGATGTTCAGCGTTAGACTTGATAGACTTGTGTGCTTGTGTGAGCTCCCATTAAATCAAAACTGGACCAACACTGCCCTCTTCTGTGGTTGAGGGGTATTGCAGTACATTAGCATTTGTACCAATAGCACTACAATTCCCTTTTTAACACACAATATGTTTGAAACATCTAGTTACATGTTTACTGAATGTGACATTTATATTTGCTTAGATCATTACACAGATAAATATCAGGTAATGAATTAAATCCCCTGTATGCACAACAACAATGTTCTAAAAATAATAATAGAAAAAATATATTGAGGTCCCCATGTCAGCCCTACAGTATCGCTAATAAATGGCTTATGGCTGAAGTGTGTCCAGTATCCATAGAGTGTGTGGTGTGTGAGTTTAAATACCCACAGACTGAGCCTGAGAACCTGTGACCTTGTGAGGACGCTTGACAAAATTGACTCACTCTAGGAAGATAAACGAATCAGAAAAAAGCTACTGTGAACGCGGCGTCGCGTCCGTTAGCAGGAAGGCCAGCGCGTCTGGCTCGTACACAGAGCTGCTGCAACAGGGAACTAGTTTACCAGCTACCTGTACGCTGAGCTATAATAACCATAATGATGGTAATAATATTTCAAGTACAGGAGCCTAATAACTGGTTTTTGAAGACAGCCCCCCCCACCACACACACACACACACACACACCCGCACACACCCCCCCACACACACACACACACCCCGCACACACACACACACACACACACTGTGACTGATGTGCAATGCTTTGCTTCTGCTTTTCACCCTCTTGGGACACTTCCACAATTTGCTTTTCAATTAAGCTCAGCTGGCAGCAGCTGCAGAGGAGGAAAAGAGAGAGGGAGAGGAGGAGGGAGAGGAGGAGAGAGAGGGAGAGGGAGGAGAGAGGAGAGGAGGAGGAGAGAAGAGGAGGCGGAGGAGGGAGAGAGGAGGAGGAGAGAGAGGAGGAGGAGGAGAGAGAGAGGAGAGGAGGAGGCGGAGGAGGGAGAGAGAGGAGGAGGAGAGAGAGAAGAGGAGGAGAGAGAGGAGAGAAGAGGAGGAGGAGGAGGAGGAGGAGGAGGAGGAGGAGGGAGGGGCCCTTCTGGAGTTGCCCGGGTGCTTCAGGTCCAGAGCAAGCCGATCTACCTCCTTGGTCTGGCGAGCTTCTCTGGAAGCTTTTTTATAGAGCACCAGTGCCCCCCAGTGGCAGCACACTGAAAGGTTTAATATCCACACATGGGTTTGTCGGAAGTCTAGCCCCTGGCAGTTATTTCAGCGCCTTCTTTTAAGGCTTAGGTGCTTAATCGTCCCTTTCTAGCTCAAAAATAATCTATTCTCAGGGCGTTACTTTTGTGACACAGTTTGATATGCTAATACAAAAATGGCCCATTTGCTTAAAATTTAAAAAGATATTTATAATATTTATAAAACACACCTGATGCGTGTGCTGGAATAAAGCACTGACTATATGAATATGGTCATTAAAGATGCATGCAAAGGAAGACTATTCAACTTTTCATGGTGAAATCCTTTTGTCTTTTTGTCAAGTTTTGTCTTTTTTTATTTGTTTTCACATAGTGTCCACATCCCATGCAACCATTCAACCAGCCATGCATCATGAGAGCACATTTACAGCAATTCATATTTCATTTGAAGCTGGAAAACCTGATTTTACAGTAATGTTTCGAAGTAATATCTCTTTGTGCACACCAGATGGCGCTGTGGCCAGTCTTTAAATGGATGGTCATCTGTGGAGCGCTTTGCTAACTTGTCTTCTGTCCTTCACAGATCCGTGGCTTCCTCTCGAGGTTCGACAACGTTCTCCCCGCGAGCTTGGCCTTTGACAAATGCACAGCATGCTCACCTGTGGTAAGACATGCGAGACACGCCCCCTTTCACCTGTGTGTGTGTTTCCTGATATATATATATATATATATTTATTTATTTAATCACACACACAATCTCAGTGGCTGTAGTAAAGTGCAGGGTAAATTACATGTGCGTTAAAAAAGCCATATGGTCCCAGTTAGGGCTCTCGGCCACTTGCTGATGTGTCATATGTGAGCAGTTAGGGGCTGGACTGGAGTGTTTTTTCCCAGGGGAGACGCTGGTGTTGAGGAGCTCACGTCCCATAAATCAGACTTCAGCCGCTCGATCTCTTCCCCATGTGTGAATGTGGCATGTTTCTCCCGTGCTCTTTCATTCTCTCTCTCTCTCTCTCTCTCTCTCTCTCTCTCTCTCTCTCTCTCTCTCTCTCTCTCTCTCTCTCTCTCTCTCTCTCTCTCTCTCTGCTTTACTCTACCTGTACTCTACTACTGTTGGACGGCCGGACTGGTCTAATGGCTCCTCCCCCTTCCCTGCCCCTTTCTGCTCCTGCTCTAGTGGGTCACTTGCTCTCTCAAGATTCCCCTTCTCTCTCTCTCTCTCTCTCTCTCTCTCTCTCTCTCTCTCTCTCTCTCTCTCTCTCTCTCTCTCTCTCTCTCTCTCTCTCTCTCTCTCTCTCTCTCTCTCTGCTTTACTCTACCTGTACTCTACTACTGTTGGACGGCCGGACTGGTCTAATGGCTCCTCCCCCTTCCCTGCCCCTTTCTGCTCCTGCTCTAGTGGGTCACTTGCTCTCTCAAGATTCCCCCTCTCTCTCTCTCTCTCTCTCTCTCTCTCTCTCTCTCTCTCTCTCTCTCTCTCTCTCTCTCTCTCTCTCTGCTTTACTCTACCTGTACTCTACTACTGTTGGACGGCCGGACTGGTCTAATGGCTCCTCCCCCTTCCCTGCCCCTTTCTGCTCCTGCTCTAGTGGGTCACTTGCTCTCTCCAGATTCCCCTCTCTCTCTCTCTCTCTCTCTCTCTCTCTCTCTTGCTATCTCTCTCTCTCTCTCTCTCTCTCTCTCTCTCTCTCTCTCTCTCTCTCTCTCTCTTGCTATCTCTCCGCCTCTCACCACCCCAGTCTTTTTTCTTTCCATCTTCTTTCCCCTGCTGTAAACTCATAAAATGGTTGTAAAACGCTTCAGATCCTTTACCGTCTTTTTAGACCAAGGCACAGTGAAAACCGCATGCACAGTCAGCCCAGCACAGTCAGCCCAGCACAGTCAGCCCAGCACAGTCAGCCCAAAATTGTACACAGTGGCTTTTTTTTTCGTGTGTCCACGTCAAAATCTAATGACGCTTTCAGCTCAGTAAGTTCATATCAGAACCGAAGATACCGCACATGATGAAGATGGCACATGGGGTTGTGACTTCGTACCCTCTCTATGTGGCCAGTGGCGTCTGAGAGCAGTGCTGACTGCTGGTGTTCGTCTCAGTCTGGCTCTGTGTGTCAGTCGTGCTGAACCCGTTGTGTGCAACCGAGAAACCATGGAAACAAAACAATTCATCCTTCAGCACATGAATGCTTGTAAATTTAGGGACTTTTCTATGTGTTTTCTTTCCTCCCAAACCCTGAAGACGAACTTAAACGCTGTATTGTTTAAAATAAGAGACAAAAACTGAAAATAAGAGAAAAGACACAAAAAAAAAAAAAAAACCCAAAACTATTCACTGAAAACAATAAAGTAAATCGTATACAAATTTTTGCTCATTTTAAAACTTCAGAACCACCATAATGCGTCATCGCATCTTTTGTTTTAAAATGATTTGGTAATGATCCAGGAACTGTTTCCCAGCCTGGAAATCCACTATAGCCAGTGTTTGGTATCTGTTCATTAGGGGTCTCATGAGGCTGTATAACAGAGTCTCTGGCTTCAAAGAGCGCGTGGCCCCTGTGAAATCTCCGCCTGTAAGCAGGACGAGCCTTCGTAGCCTCCCCGAGCGACCGCGGAGGGGATGTTACCAGAAGTGGAGGGCGGAGCCTTCTCTCTATGGAAACCAGATGTGAGCCCCCAAAAGTTACCCACACGCACTCGCTGTGCGTCACATGGTTGCCATGGTTTAATGGGTTGCATAAGTCAAAAGGTGCAGAAACAAGGAGATCCACTCCTGGAAAACAAGGAAATTAAGTGCTCCCCTTGTAAAGCTGCACCCCCCCACACACCTCCCTTGTAAAGCAGTGCTCCCCTTGTAAAGCTGCACCCCCCCCACACACCTCCCTTGTAAAGCAGTGCTCCCCTTGTAAAGCTGCACCCCCCCACACACCTCCCTTGTAAAGCAGTGCTCCCCTTGTAAAGCTGCACCCCCCCCACACACCTCCCTTGTAAAGCAGTGCTCCCCTTGTAAAGCTGCACCCCCCCCACACACCTCCCTTGTAAAGCAGTGCTCCCCTTGTAAAGCTGCACCCCCCCACACACCTCCCTTGTAAAGCAGTGCCCCTTGTAAAGCTGCACCCCCCACACACCTCCCTTGTAAAGCAGTGCTCCCCTTGTAAAGCTGCACCCCCCACACACACCTCCCTTGTAAAGCAGTGCTCCCCTTGTAAAGCTGAACCCCCCCACACACCTCCCTTGTAAAGCAGTGCTCCCCTTGTAAAGCTGAACCCCCCCACACACCTCCCTTGTAAAGCTGTGCTCCCCTTGTAAAGCTGGACCCCCACACACCTCCCTTGTAAAGCTGTGCTCCCCTTGTAAAGCTGGACCCCCACACACCTCCCATGTAAAGCTGTGCTCCCCTTTGCTTCTAGGTTGCTAGGCAAGAAGGTTTATTTACAAGCTCTGTTGTAAATCCAGCGTAGGCAGTATCTGTATGAAAGAAACCTGGTGTCTGGTTTGGAAAAGAACCATGAAGGAAAGTGATACATTTCTCAAAATGTGACTCCAAGTGCTGTTGGTTCTGCTGGGCTGAGTAACTTTGGCAGGTAGAAGTTCTCATGAAGTTCCTCACAGGGAATTTCCCATCTGTTCTATTTTTTCCCTTGCCATTAAAACTGCAGTCTAAAAGCCTGAGGAGAGAGTGACTTCAAGGCCCCTCCCCCTCCTGCTCCACTGTGCTCAAGCCCCACCTCCAAGGCCCCTCCCCCTCCTGCTCCACTGTGCTCAAGCCCCACCTCCAAGGCCCCTCCCCCTCCTGCACCACTGTGCTCAAGCCCCACCTCCAAAGCCCCTCCCCTTCCTGCTCCACTGTGCTCAAGCCCCACCTCCAAAGCCCCTCCCCACAGATGAGGCAGCAGTGCATGTTCAGAAATGTCAACATTGCTGGCCAACAAATAAGTATAAATCAGACATGATTTGGGACACACCAGTAGCCTAAGCTCAAGTTAGCCTGACTGCTAACGTTGAAATAAGAAATGCACTGTGGGATGTTTCTGTCACCATTACTATGTTAGCTGTGTGATTTAATCTTTTTTTTTTCTCTCCAAAAAATCAAGTAGCGGTAATTAGCTTATTAGCTGTCAGACAGTAGCTAAATGTCGCTAACTTGGCTTTAATCCTTTCAGGTTGGTGTTCTTTCCACCTCTGTAAAGCTGCCCCATTGTTTATCTTTGTCTTAGAGTGGGCTTTGTCTAATTCTTTACTTTTTTATCCACTATTCATTTTGCAAACTTTCTGAAGCTGCTCAGTGATTGTGCTTGAGTGTGCATGTGCACAAGCAATGATTGACACTTCAAGAGACCCTCCTCCTGGCTCTGATTGGCTGGTTTGGTTCAGGCATAGTGGATACTTACAAATGGCATTTGGTGGATTAGATGGAGCCAGAAGAGGCTTTTTTCACAGATCTGTCTCATGTACTACTGTCAGGATGTACTGATGGTTTTAGCAAATATGACAAAAGTTATTTTTATACAGGTTACATACTGCTTTTTTAAGAACAAAACCAACAGTGGAAACAGTGAGAAGGTACAGGACCCTTAAATCTTATTGAAGAATGAAAGAAAAGAAAATCTTTCCTTGTTCCAAATGTTTAAGATTAAACCAGCCAGACTTGAAATAAGCTGGTGGTGAACTCCACAGGCAGTTCAAACCCCTATTGCAGGCCACCCTTCTGGGACTGGGCACTGTGAACACCAGCAGTCTGACTGTTATTGTGGAGCGCTACCTCTCCAAGGGGCAGCGCTGGTACCAGATGGTCCCACCTGACATTGCTTAATCATCAAACCTGTGAGGAAACCTTTGAGCTAATAGAAATGCTGACAGTGGTGGACAGTAACGAAGTAAATGTAATTCGTTATTGTACTTAATTAATATTTTCGTGTTTCAAGTGTTTCCATTTTTGTAACTTTTTACTTTAACTCCACTACATTTCAAAGTCAGATATTTTACTTTTTACTCCGCTACATTATGCAAAATCTGTCGTTCCTTCAGGCTTCATGTGTTAAAAAAAGTGACGTTAAAAGACGCGCGAAGCACGCGCACCAATCAGGGTTCGGTTAAACGGCAACGCAGCAACGTTTATACTTGACGCGTCACATTCTTTGCAGTGTTCTCCGAAACGAGATGTGGTAGTATAAACACCCATCAAAAACAGGGGAAGGAACATTTACCTGACGAATTTTAATGTTGCATTGTGTTCCAGGTTTGGTATTTTGGATAAAGTACTTGCAAATGCTTGAAATTGTAACTGTAACAACAGTTAACAACTTTAACAACAAATAGCTATCTGACTGCCTCTTGTAATTCCATGGCGAAACATGAGAGAACATGAAGACGTCAGGATTGGGCATTTTGAAAATAAACAACCGTTAAATAAAATATATGCTAGCTTGGTAAGTTATTGGAACAAATCCTAACCAAACTATCATATATTTTAAGTATACATTAATACGCCAACAAGCTTATGTAATACACTTATTCTGCTATTACCAAATGTGGGACCATCTCTTTTAATGTGATAAAAAGCGAATTATTTCGAATCATCACTTTATTTTGCAGAAGGTGCTGGAAAATATTGAAAATGGATATTGGAAGTGCCGTACAAGTGCTTGAATTCCACCTTGTAAAGGTGTAGGAACCCTGCAAACATGACTTTGTTCATTGCGCTAAAGCGCGGCACGCGCGAAATTACAAAAATCGAGAGGTGCATGACCTCGCGACGCAATAGCGCGCGGGGCCCTCGCGCATGGGCGGAGCCACCGCGATTGCGTAATTTTTTGCCGCGCGGACCCTCGCGCCAGTCGCGACGCGTCAAGTATAAACCTATCTTAACGGTTAGAGAGAACAGATTCCCCACATAAAAATGGCAAAGAAACTGTAACTCGCCACAAACCATGGCCTTATCTGAGTGAAATTCTTTGAAATACTCATTCGTTGTCAAGCGCCTTCTCTGCCTGTCTCAGTCCCATAAGATTTTTATAAGAATTCCCCATCCAGTCTAAGGAAACACGTAAGGTAAGATAATTTCATGGGTCTACAGGTCATTTACCTCAGTGAGAAACCTAACAATATCTTGCAGCAAACCGTTTCTTTGTGTATGTTAAAATAAGTCAGACATTAGCATTGTATACACGGTTAGTTATCTATCTAATCTAGCTAAGTAGGTTATTGGTACACAACCGAAAACTGCCTTAGTAACTCACTCGACGTGTAGCTAGCTAAGTTAGCTAGCTGAAGTCACGCTAGCTAGTTATTTGTTTTACAATGGTTCATAACATTTGGAGCTTCCAGCTAACTAAATGCATTGATATTGTGAAATAATAAACATTCGAACGTAGCACTTTACATTAGAAAACAAATTCAATTTTGACAGGTTTTACATGCAGTGCATGGTGCTAAATATTAGAGCCTTAACTTTACTTTCAATACTTAAGTACATTTCAAGGCCAATACTTTTGTACTTTAACTCGAGTAGAAGACTAAAGGGAGAACTTCTACTTGTAGTGGAGTAACGTTTTACCATAGGTGTTTGAACTTTAACTCAAGTACGTGGTTAGCGTACTTCGTCCACGACTGTAAACAGCAATTTTCACACATACACACCTACATTTTTCTATTTCTCATTTGTCCTTCAGTCATCTTATTACTATTCTTTGAGGAACATTGGGTAGTAAAGTTCTCCTTGTTATACCAGAACCATGACTTGTCAGGTCCATGACTTGTCTAATTCATTGGTTGGATTTACAGGTCCTGGACCATTATGAACACGATGGGTTCCAGTTTTTGTCTAAGGTCTTTAACTCCTCCCACTCCTTCCTGGAAGACTTGACTGGGTTGACACTGCTACACCAGGAGACCCAGGCTGCCGAGGTCAGTGCTTCTTCTGCTACTACCCTAGGGTACTAAAGAGTGCTCTGTGTAGTCTGTTAATGCTACTACCCTAGGGTACTAAAGAGTGCTCTGTGTAGTCTGTTAATGCTACTACCCTAGGGTACTAAAGAGTGCTCTGTGTAGTCTGTTAATGCTACCACCCTAGGGTACTAAAGAGTGCTCTGTGTATATGTTGTTAATGCTACCACCCTAGGGTACTAAAGTGTGTTCTGTGTAGGCTGTTAATGCTAATACCCTAGGGTACTAAAGAGTGCTCTTTGTAGGCTGTTAATGCTAATACCCTAGGGTACTAAAGAGTGATCTGTGTAGGCTGTTAATGCTAATACCCTAGGGTACTAAAGAGTGCTCTGTGTAGGTTGTTAATGCTACTACCCAAGGGTACTAAAGAGTGCTCTGTGTATATGTTGTTAATGCTAATACCCTAGGGTACTAAAGTGTGCTCTGTGTATATGCTGGTAATGCTAATACCCTAGGGTACTAAAGAGTGCTCTGTGTATATGCTGTTAATGCTACTACCCTAGGGTACTAAAGAGTGCTCTGTGTAGGTTGTTAATGCTAATACCCTATGGTACTAAAGTGTGCTCTTTGTAGGCTGTTAATGCTTTGTAGGCTGTTAATGCTAATACCCTAGGGTACTAAAGAGTGCTCTGTGTATATGCTGTTAATGCTAATACCCTAGGGTACTAAAGAGTGCTCTGTGTATATGCTGTTAATGCTAATACCCTGTGTAGGCTGTTAATGCTAAAAGAGTGCTCTGTGTATATGCTGTTAATGCTAATACCCTAGGGTACTAAAGAGTGCTCTGTGTATATGCTGTTAATGCTAATACCCTAGGGTACTAAAGTGTGCTCTGTGTAGGCTGTTAATGCTAATACCCTAGGGTACTAAAGAGTGCTCTGTGTAGGCTGTTAATGCTAATACCCTAGGGTACTAAAGAGTGCTCTTGTGTAGGCTGTTAATGCTAATACCCTAGGGTACTAAAGAGTGCTCTGTGTATATGCTGTTAATGCTACTACCCTAGGGTACTAAAGAGTGCTCTGTGTAGGCTGTTAATGCTAATACCCTAGGGTACTAAAGAGTGCTCTGTGTATATGCTGTTAATGCTAATACCCTAGGGTACTAAAGTGTGCTCTGTGTAGGCTGTTAATGCTAATACCCTAGGGTACTAAAGAGTGCTCTGTGTATATGCTGTTAATACTACCACCCTAGGGTACTAAAGTGTGCTCTGTGTAGGCTGTTAATGCTACTACCCTAGGGTACTAAAGAGTGCTCTGTGTATATGCTGTTAATACTACCACCCTAGGGTACTAAAGAGTGCTCTGTGTATATGCTGTTAATACTACCACCCTAGGGTACTAAAGAGTGCTCTGTGTATATGCTGTTAATACTACCACCCTAGGGTACTAAAGAGTGCTCTGTGTAGGCTGTTAATGCTAATACCCTAGGGTACTAAAGAGTGCTCTGTGTAGGCTGTTAATGCTAATACCCTAGGGTACTAAAGAGTGCTCTGTGTATATGCTGTTAATACTACCACCCTAGGGTACTAAAGAGTGCTCTGTGTATATGCTGTTAATACTACCACCCTAGGGTACTAAAGAGTGCTCTGTGTATATGCTGTTAATACTACCACCCTAGGGTACTAAAGAGTGCTCTGTGTATATGCTGTTAATACTACCACCCTAGGGTACTAAAGAGTGCTCTGTGTATATGCTGTTAATACTACCACCCTAGGGTACTAAAGAGTGCTCTGTGTATATGCTGTTAATACTACCACCCTAGGGTACTAAAGAGTGCCCTTTCCTTCATCCAACCTAATATTATATGTAATTGTGTAAAAATTGAGCCTAATGTCATGAAAGCATTTACTGTTGCTCACACATTAATGTGATGATTTTGAAACAATGAGCTTCCACACAGCACTAGGGGCCACATACATCAAAGCTTTTAGCACATTAAGAATGATTGTTCAGATGTGGCTCAGTGATGACGCCGGACGTGCTTGGACCCTTGACTTGAACTGCGATTGGGAGGATTGGAGCGCAATTTAGGAATATCCAAATGTTATGTGGGATATCTGAATGTTATGTGGGATGTGTGAAAGGCATATAATTAACACAGTCTGAACCATAGAGTAGAAAGATGTGGCATATATAGAAATCTAATGGTGGATCACATAATACAGAAAACACCTTAGAGAATATGGATTCTTCTTCGCATCTTAGCAAATTAGAATATGATATTAAAGTTTGTTGCTTTAAGAGACCATGTCTCTCTCGATAACTTTACACTTTTTCAGCTATATATATATATATATATATATACCTTTTCATATGTTCAGTTGTCCATAAAAAAGGCACCATTCTAGGACTGTGTACTGAATATGCCACATCTTCATATTATGTGCTGATTACTGCCTGCCCTGATGACTAAGCCCTATATCTAATTCATCATGGCAAGCATTAATCAGCACTTACTGAAAGCCCCATAGCTATAATGGCCATCTGAAAGCAGAGATAGCAAAGCATCACACAACAGATCTGTGAAGGCATGAAACCCTTGGATATAGAAATAAGCACATAGACTCTAGAAATCCTTGGTCTTTACATCCACATATTCTTAATATTTTCTTGGGGGAAAAGATGGCACTAGTATTTAGTAGTAGTATCTCAGTTCTTGGCCTGTATGCCACGCATTTCTTTTTCCATCAATATGAGATTATCAGTTTCTGTTCAGATTATGGTATTTAAATGACTGTTTTTCTCAGTTGCTTGAAAGCATTATAACACAAACTCTTTACCACATAGAAGCAGAAGTAAAATGCTTCTTCTCTTCCATAATGCAGCACGAAATCAGTCCATCCAAACCTGAATATTCCTAGCAAATGTATGTTCTACATAATATCATGGGTTAGGACATGGAGCAAAAGAATCCCAGCATATTGGACCATGGTTGTTTTATAATTGTTCAGATCACAGCAAAAGAGTTATAATCGCTCAGGACATACAAACTCAGCTACAATTGTGAATCATAACTAGTCTCTCTGTCTCTATCTTCCACTCCCTTTATTTCTCTCTGTCTCTATCTTCCTCTCCCTTTATTTCTCTCTGTCTCTATCTTCCACTCCCTTTATTTCTCTCCCTCTCTCTCTTTCAAATTGATATTTTTAGATTTTGATGGCTTTCAGTGCAACTGACTTTTTATTCCATTTAATGCTTCCCGTACATTCTGTAATAGCGCTGAAAGACAAATCATTTATGAATATAGTATTGTGAATTATACAATGGCCAGTATTACATTTAAGATGCCTTAGAATATATACAGAACATCTAATTCCCAAATGAATTTGTGTGCTTCGGTTTCTTCGAAATGGTTTAAGCAGCTCTTGGTAAAACATCCATACAGACCAAACAGAAACCAGTGGCATTCCCATGAGAAGCCTGTGGATGTAGATCAGCCGTATCAGCCGAACTCTCCTGTGACAGACGGGGGGCTTGTGAGTGTGGGAAAGTGCTCCCTGCTCCCCGCTGAGGGTTACGGCACACATGGAGTCCCAACCTAACTGTGTGGAGCCACATCCTGCCACGTTTTACCCACCCCCCCCCCCCCCCCCCACCGTGTCTGTGTTGGTTTGTGTCCTGTTAGAAGGATGTGACTACAAGCCTTCTTGGCGTATTCATATCTTTCAAGGTTTGAGGCCATTGTGTGATAGGGAAGCCCTACAGTGGGGTAGGAAGTGGCACCAGCTATTGCTGAGACCAAAAAAAAACACTGTCTGTAATTTTTGAGATTTACACTCCTTGGTTTAAAAGCGGATTTAAAAGTGTCTTCATTAAGTTTGAAGGCAGGTGACGTCTTCCTGTGGTAAAATTCCGTGGGACTTGGAGCACGGAGACGGTGGTGTTATATGGGGCCGTGTCAGAACATGAGACCACTGTGAGGACAAACCATTAGCGTGAGCCAAACCTGCAGCTTGGACCAGTTGCTTCGTCATGTCCACAGTGGACTCTGGACACAGGAGCAGGTCTTCCCACCCCAGACATTTGTGAACGTCACAATGCAGTAGAACCAATTGTAGGTCTGATTGCAAATGGACAAACTAATGAAGCAGTTTGTTAGTCTTTCCCAGATGTGAGGTAATGTGCTGTTGCTAATTGCCACATGTCATATCTGACATTTTGGACTTTTTTGTTTTGTTGTTTTCCTGGAACTGTGAATAACACATATATGAGCTCTTAGCACCTTGGGGAAATGGTCTTGTTTGGCTTTTGTTAGGCTGTTCCTTTTTGTGTGTGCTAGACACCCATAATCTTGGGAGAGCAACGATCAGAACAGCCTGTGATTTTGTCATTATGGCCCTGAAAATGGTCCTCAAAATGAACTATAATGGAGGAGAAGAACAGTGGGCAATATGCTCAGTGAGAAGGCATGTCTGGGGGTAGCAGAGCTGTAATCTCTGGAACCATATTGTGGACTTTTTCATCTGTTTTATTTCTTTTTCTTTAAGATTTCAGAACAGTTTGATTTTTAAATGTTGGTTTGTAAATGTTTTTCTGCGTCTAGAGTCTAGACATGAAATCAGCTGTTCTTGGACTTTAAGGGAAATTAATAATGATTGCTGATCTGATTGACGTCAATGATTCTGTTTGAATGGGAGATACCTGGTCTCACTATCTCACTATGGTCCTCACTATAAAACATGTAATTCAAATAAAAGACATGTAATGGGGAAGCATGTTATTAGCTGCATATGTCCTGTGTATTAAGCCTAAACTCAACTTCTGTAAACAAAAATGGCATAATTATATCTGCAGCATTAGAAAACAGCTTTTTTGTTGTTGGACAAACTGAAATAGGGCTGAATGGTTCTGAATGGTTCTACAGACAGTACAGACAGTAACAAATCCAGTGGCATGTAACTGGTCTCAGGAGCCCTGACCCGGCTTTAGTTACCTTAGTTACTGAACCTCCCTGTAGCGGAGAAGAGGCTAAACTCAGCATTACCCGCTCATATGTGAGTCAGGGACACGTATAGTGCCTTGTGCCTCTTTGGACCTGCAAAATGAAATAGATTTGCCCCTGCCTGGTCACTTAAAGGAGGCGCCTGGTCACTTAAAGGAGGCGCCTGGGCTCTTGAAGGAGGCGCCTGGGCTCTTGAAGGAGGCGCCTGGGCTCTTAAAGGAGCAGGACGCATTGTGCAGGAAAGTTGCACCATGCTGAACTCTGCATGTAGCAAACGGGCAGCTGTTTCCACCGTGAAATCCTGCAGTGGAGGCGGAGGGCCAGCGTGGTCCGTACCGCAACACCGTCCGCACCGCCGCGGTGACATCCAACATGCACTCCAGTCCTGCCGCTTACGCCAGCGCGTTGCAGAGGGAATATCTAGGTTTATATGAGCTGGTTTTTCCTTGGCAGGGATTGTGGGGGTTGTTTTATTTCTTTGTTTGTTGACATTATTCTATTCTCTTTTCATCCCTCTGATTCGCAAGCTGTTTTAGTTTTTATAAAATCCTTAAAAAGGATGATGTCTGAAACTACCGAGGAAACCAAGAAACCACACGTGTTCATATTCCACCTTACTAAGGTCACACGTTTTGAGCACTAACACTAAAAGTCAGGCCTGCCTAATGAGGACTGTAGGACAAGCTTAAGCTCAGAGGACCGGGTGGTGTTGCACTACGCTCAGCTCAGAGGACCGGGTGGTGTTGCACTACGCTCTGCACAGAGGACCGGGTGGTGTTGCACTACGCTCTGCACAGAGGACCGGGTGGTGTTGCACTACGCTCTGCACAGAGGACCGGGTGGTGGTGTTGCACCGGGTGGTGTTGCGCTACGCTCTGCACAGAGGACCGGGTGGTGTTGCACTACGCTCTGCACAGAGGACCGGGTGGTGTTGCACTACGCTCAGCTCAGAGGACCGGGTGGTGTTGCACTACGCTCAGCTCAGAGGACCGGGTGGTGTTGCACTACGCTCAGCTCAGAGGACTGGGTGGTGTTGCACTACGCTCTGCACAGAGGACCGGGTGGTGTTGCGTAAGCCAAGCCATCACAGTCCAGCTTTTAAAAGATGGCTCGTAAAACGGCTTCATTTATTTATGTGCTCTGAAAAGTCGTGGACCATGGATTTGGATTTGGAACCTTTTACAGTGTGTACACAGTGCATTTCATTATCAGTGGGGGGGGAAGGAAGGAAAAATTCAGTTTGGCCAGAATGAGGCGTTTTTGAAATGTTTTTATTTGTGTTCTGTATTTGAAGAGATTTAGGCGATGAGATCTGTACGCCTTACAGACGTTTGAGGGCACAAACAGGCTACGTGGTCTGTCAGCTCCTTTCCTCCTGGTATGATGCCTTTGTGAAATCCCACATCTGGCTCTCTACTGCTATCAGCAAGGCGTTTTACCGAAATGTTACAAAATGTGAAAATCTATCATTAAATAATAATTGATAATTTAAATATATTGATATATTTATTTAAAAAAAAATGATATAATTTAATGATTCATTTTCTAATTGTTTTAGCTGGTCTTTATATATACCCAACAATTCTAATCACCTAATGAACCTTTTTTAATATGGTAATTGTGGAACGTAATTTATTTTTTTACTAAATAACAATTAAGTGTTAAGTTTGTAAGATGCCACTTGGCTTTACATAATAAATATGTTCCAGCTTAACACACCATTTCATGACAGTCTCTATTGGTTTATTTGGTTTGTTTGGTTTATTTACTTGAGTTCCAGACCATTGTTCTCTTAGCGTGGAAGTTTTAAAATGGGAAACAGGAATGATTAATAACCCTATCTTTAACCACAGGTCTGAAATCAGATTAAATGTTTAGTCCTGAATGTCAGTGGTTGCAGTGCGAGCGTTCAGTGCTGGAACCAGACCAGATGCATAAGGTAGGAAGTAAGAGATACAACAAAACACCCAAGGATGTAACGCGGTGGCTGCTGACTAGTCCAAAGCCTCAGGAAGTGGGAAACGCACAGAGGAAATGAGTGTGCACAGGATGCTATGGCTGCCCTCTGCCCCACACACACACCAGAGCACTGCTGGCTGTAGGGAGGCACCGGTGTAGAGTTTTTGGGATCGATACAATAACCGATAATTATCATCTTGACGTGATGGATTCTGATATTAACATTAGCATTACAGGTCTTAACCCTGTGCTATGCTAACAGCACCTATGAAGCCCGACGAGTGTGTCGGCTTCTGCATTTGGATTTTTCTTTTTCAGGATTTTACTTTTTTACTTTTCCATGTTCATTGAATGCACGTTTAAAAATCTGATGTGTGCCAGTAGACACATAAGTACTCTGTAGAATAGAAAGAAAGCATCGGAAATAATCCACCACTAATCCAGCATGTGGAAATTATACCTTCCTAGAAGGTAGGGCTCTTCACAGATTATTTGTCACATTTAAAGTTATTTTCAAGCGTATAATTTTTCATTTAGATCACTGGAAAAGTGGATGATGTAATGTTCTACGAATGCAGGAAAGAAATTGCTTTGAGAGAAATTGCTTTCTCGAATACCATCTTGTTTAGCATCAGAGTTTAAGCCCTGTATGATGGGGAAAAGCTCTTAGTCTGCACACCTCTGTAACCTTGGTAACACCATCTAGTTTATACCACTATCAAGCCAAACATGCACTATATAGTAAGTAGCTGAGTGTAATACTGGGCCATACAGCGCAGTTCACAACCACATGTTGACCTTCATTCACTTTCCTGTTAAATCAATATTCTGTGCATTTATTGCTTTCCAGGCATTGCTAGCTGTGCACCAACATTTAGGAGTGGAAATAGTGCATGTGCTCTGTTTACAGCAGTGCTTCAGCTGCTAGTGGAGTGTAGCGCTCCTGACCCCGCTGGGCTGCCCCTCGACCCCCCTGGGCCGCCCCTCCACCCAGCTGGGCTGCCCCTCGACCCCGCCGGGGTCTGTGTTTGGAACGTGAAGGACATTGTCTCTCAGCTTACTCACCAGGACGTCTGTTGCTGCCTGCAGCCGCGGTTCTCGGTCAGGCTGAGAGGGTTTTTAAAAATACAGCTCAAACGCTGAAGTGTCGTAGCTACGACCCCACGTAGGTACTGTCCCTCTACCAAACGCTGAAGTGTCGTAGCTACGACCCCACGTAGGTGCTGTCCCTCTACCAAACGCTGAAGTGTCGTAGCTACGACACTACGTAGGTACTGTCCCTCTACCAAACGCTGAAGTGTCGTAGCTACGACCCCACGTAGGTGCTGTCCCTCTACCAAACGCTGAAGTGTCGTAGCTACGACACTACGTAGGTACTGTCCCTCTACCAAACGCTGAAGTGTCGTAGCTACGACCCCACGTAGGTACTGTCCCTCTACCAAACGCTGAAGTGTCGTAGCTACGACCCCACGTAGGTACTGTCCCTCTACCAAACGCTGAAGTGTCGTAGCTACGACACTACGTAGGTGCTGTCCCTCTACCAAACGCTGAAGTGTCGTAGCTACGACCCCACGTAGGTACTGTCCCTCTACCAAACGCTGAAGTGTCGTAGCTACGACACTACGTAGGTACTGTCCCTCTACCAAACGCTGAAGTGTCGTAGCTACGACACTACGTAGGTACTGTCCCTCTACTAAAATTAGTCTTGTACCATTTTGGTTCCTCGGGGCTGTTTCAGAATGAGGTAGTTTAAGACATGAATCAATGTAAACTAACGGGAATGTAAGCTGCCTTGTTAAACCCTAGAGGACTGGTATGAAACGCAGATCGTAACAGCTTTGTGTTTTGTTTCATGTAGGATCTCTATAATGTTTTTGTCTGTTTCCCTGTTCGCTGCCTTCCTGTCAGTGCAGCTTCTGCCAGTTTGGTAAAAGATTCTGGTGTCTGTTGCATTGGGCCTTTCATGTACAGCCCACAAGTTCTCTGAACCGTCCACACAAAAGGACTCTGTGTTTACGAGGTCTCATTCAGACTCACTTCCTCTCCACTTCTGCTCCTCCGTGCTGCTCATGAAGATGTCGTTGTCCTTCTTCAGTGAGATAATACAGTTCCTCTGCTCTCATTATGCCGTCCCTCACTGTCGAGTGTGCACCAGAAACAGTGGCTCATTCAGAGAAATGGTGTGTGTGTGTGTGTGTGTGTATGCTCGCAATGTGTCATAGGTGTGTAGATGGAGCTTCTTCAGGAGAAGCAGGTGGTGCTTCATGGAGAAAGGTCCATGTCGTGTCTGGATCACATTTCCATCATATTTCCTGTATTTTTTCAACAGCACTGTTGTATTGGCCCTTTTGCTGTCTAAGCTGATAGTATCCTAATTTCTTTGAGGATGAGTTCATGAATTCTGTTTCTTTCGAGGTTTTAAGCATCTGTGCAGCATTTGCACTTTTTGGTTCCGGGAAACTCCGCTTGTGGTGTCTGAGTTGATGTGCAGTTTTACACGTTGGCGCCTGAGAACTCAGGTGCTCGTGTCACATTCTTGTGCCTGCTCTCTTTTTCAGTCTTTCTGCCACTGATGCTTCTGTCATTTATAGGTTTTCGTTGGGTTTGAGGGTTTGTTTAGCGAGCCGTCCTGCTGGGCTTCAGGGTGGCGACCCATACATGTAGGTGACCAACGTTCTTCCGCTGGGGTTTGTGCATGTGTGTGTTTTTTCTTTCTAAACCATTTCCTGTTGCTTGCTATTACGGGCCCATGGGTCCATGTTTGGAATACAAACCCGTAGGCAAAAGTCGAATCCCTGTCTCGTGACCCGGCTCTGGTTGCAGTGCGTGCATAACTGACGGGCCAGCTGCCTCGTTAAAGCACCGGTGAGCATGTGGCACGTGACCGTCCAGATTTACACCCTCTTCCGTCCCTGGGGAAGACTGGATGGGGCATCCTAAACCGTCCCAGCCCCCCCCGAGTACCTCCGACGTCTCCGTCTGCCTTCTCACTTAAGCGCGTTGTACCCATAACCAGGCTAGACCATCCAGAGGTTTTAGCTGAACGGGATACAGTGTAATGTGGCACCAGTCAAACATTTGGACACACCTGACTGACTGAATGTTTATCATAGTCATAAAGGCATTGCAATCGAATAGTTCATGCTTAAATGCGTTTCTTAGACAAAGATAAATAGTGGAAGTTAGCCTATATATGAATTGATTTGACGCTTTTTTTAAAGACTGATGGATAAGCAACATCTAAAAATAAAAATCAATACAGTATTTAACACACTATAATTACCTTATTTCATTAATTTCCTGTAGAAACTAAACAAAAGTCCAGGTGTGTGGAGTGCAGGTGTGTAAAACCTTTGGGTGGTGCTATATTATACTTGTTTCCCTCTTTAGGCAAAATGGTTAGAATAGCAAAAAATTCTGTTACTGCTGAGACATGCAGGAGGTCTGAGAAGATTTAATCTTTTAACTGCTGCAGAGATACAGAAGGCAACAGAAATTGTGTGTGTGTGGGGGGGGTGAGGTTGTTCTTCGTGCTTTAGGTTAGCAGGTAATCCCAGTCGTTACTTCTCAACAATACAAGGTGCCTCCGTTTAAATGAAGTGTGTGTGTTTTAGCAGAATTGACCTTTTCTTGGCTAAACACGAAATGTTATTTTTTGTCAGCCGCATTTGTGTGCAGAGCGTTGAGCTTGTGATCTTATGGCCCCTTGCAAACAGAAGTTGAAGGCGTTGCTTTGACTTACCGCACATCTGTGACAGACACAGCTGTGTGGACACGGCTGACTGGCTAGTAAATTTACACTTTATTGTGAGCAGTTACCAGTAATGGTCACAGACATAAACCAGGCCGCATCCTCCTGTCCTCATACTGGAAGGTTTAAAGAGTATTTACTAAGCGCGTAATGTGTACAGAATCAGCAGCTGCTGTTGTCCCTAAATACACCTGTAACCGTTGTGTTAAGGTCTGTTGTGTTTTGACCTTCACAACAGCCATTTTTGTCATTCCTTTTTGTTTTACCTTTTTAAAGAGGTTGAACTTCTCATTTCACCACAGGGTCTGTTAGAGCATCACAAATAATTGATATATATATATAATTCAGTGGTGTCAATAAGTAACTTAGTTGCTCGACAGTTGAGCAGCAAACTGTGATTTTGCCTTCAGGAACATTTTAGTCTGCCTAATTTCTTTGACATTTTAATGGTTACAGTGACACTTGATAAAATGTGCTGCTCATTACATGCCTTGATATTACTCTACAAATATGAAGGAATATTTTTCCTAAAACATTATTCCTGCATACAAAGTATTTGCACGTCTAGGTCTGCACCTGAGGGCTCGACTCGTGTGTGAACATGCTTTGGGTCTTCATCCTGCTAGAACTTCCAACCACGACCTGGTCTCTCACCCCCCAAACCAACTGGTTTAAACTTGGTCCGTGGTATTTGACGGACCTGAAGACGTCCTTCATGTCCTACGTCATCGTTATGTCCTACGTCCTGTCATAAGGATCCTCGCCAGCAGAACTTTGCAGACGCAGAGGCTTTTCCTTTGGCTGTCCTCCCAAATAATTAGCTGGTGTGAGCGTGGAGTCTGATTGGGCGCCTGGACCCGGCCAGCGTGGAGTCTGATTGGGCGCCTGGACTACAAATGTGGGGGAGGGTTTATAAGGCATTAAAATAGTGTATAAATACTTAAATAAATATACCGTTTCTACTTCGCGGATTTTCGGGTATCGCGGGTGGTTCTGGAACGTATCTCCTGCGATAAACGAGGGTTCACTGTATTCTAACTTGGTCTGGACATAATTACGCCTTATTGGGTCAAAGTTCAGGTATTTGATGACTGTATAAGTATCAGAATTTGCATTAGTACTAAAACAAAGCAACTGTTTTCATATTAAGAACTGTAGCACTAACCTTTCCTGACAGGGTGTAACTTGTGTACAACAACAACAGTTAGAGTAACTGGGCCTCCAGCACCACCCTAGTGTTACCTGGTCCTGGACACAATTAATCACTGCGATTTGAGCCTCGGAGATCAGATCTGGCCCCAAGCATGGCGTGCGTGGCGGATATGTGATCCATTTCACTAGAGGGGGTGTGTGTGTGTGTGTGTGTGTGTGTGTGTACCAAAGCTGGCTGTTGTAAGATGTCCTGATGAGCTTTCTGTGTTTTATCAGTTCTCGGAGGGCCCATCTGAGGCAGAACTGATTCTGGCAGCAGCATCTGTAGCGTGATCCTCTCTGGGGCCTGGAGACACTGCCTCACAGCCCTTATCTGCCCCTGGTTGTTCGCCCAACACATGGGGTGGACAGATAGGATCGTCCCCGTGTTTGCATTTTCCACACTGAGGTGCAGTCCCACAGTCTGCCCACTACCACCCCTCCCGGGGGTTTTAGGGCTTCTGTTATTGAATGGGTAGCAGATAGTGTTGCAGCCATTTGGAAGTGTGGTTTCCTCAAAAACGCCTTTAATTAATAGTTTAACCTTCCCGTCCATTTTTCTGCAGCATGGTGCTGTTTAATCCAGACCATGGCCATCTGCCCACAGGACGTTTGCGTCGCGTGGACACGTTACCCACCCACGTTACCCCACTTGGGTCTGTTCTAACCCACTGAATATATTAACTGCTGTTGATCGATTTCTCTCAACATCCATGAAAAAGTTTCGTTCCTTGTTTTTGCTCGTCTGTCCCTCCCACAAAATTGTCTTTGAACATCTGTGGCTGTTCAAAGATCACGAGCCTGTGAGGGTCTGGAGAGCCAGACCGGCTCTCGGCCTGAGGTTTGCGCTGCTGCTCGGAGCACCAGTTTGTGTTTGATCCCAGATAAGCTGCTCTCTGGTTTCAAGTGATTTGCCCTTGTCTTTGGAAAGCGTTCAGTCATCTTCATTAAAAGACTTTTTTTTCTTCCTAAACCCAAGCCTTTAAAAAAGTGTGTGGTGGTGTTGTGTGTGTGTGTGCGTGTTCTGTATGCGTGTGTATGTGTGTATGTGTGTGTGTGTGTGTGTGTGTGTGGTGAGCATATACTCCTGCACCCCTGAGCCTTGATTTCCACTTAAACCACATGTCAGCTGGATGTTAGTCACACATGTAATTAAACAGGGCAGGTTTGTACTAGCATACACCCTTTGAAGGGATTCTGTTTTTTTCCCATTTGATTAGCACCTACAGCCCCATCGTAATTCAGCCGTTCGAGTTCGAGCCGTTCGAGTTCTTCCATCTGCCGCCAACCTTTCAGCCCCCCACAGCTCAAATCGGTTCCTGACTTGCATGTGAGGACCCATACTGTGGATCTGCAAGTGAAGGCCTGCAGCTATAGGAACACGCACACAGTAATACTCTGCACGTTAGCGACCAGTCTAAACATCCATGCGCTCATATCCTTTCGCTTGCTGTTCGGTTCCTGTTGCCATGCATGGGGGTTTTTGGGAACCATCTTTCCATGCTGGTCACCCTTCCACAGGGCACCAGGCATGTCTGTCTGCTTCTGCCGCTGTTCCTCTGTAGTTGGGCGCTGTACACACCCCTGTTAGAACACAGTCCCGAGGTGCCTGTGGACTGTGACCCACGGGAGACCTGTGTTGTTTGCTAGTTAGCGTGGCTGGTCTGTAGGATTAGCAGAATTTGCTTGGAGTGTAATATCACCTTGTGTGATGGCGGTGTGCTATTTATTTTCAAGTTTGGGAGGCACACAGCATTGAGGTAGCGAGGTAGTCATTGAGGTAGCGAGGTAGTCATTGAGGTGGCGAGGTAGTCATTGAGGTGGCGAGGTAGTCATTGAGGTAGCGAGGTAGTCATTGAGGTAGCGAGGTAGGCATTGAGGTAGCGAGGTAGGCATTGAGGTAGCGAGGTAGGCATTGAGGTAGCGAGGTAGTCATTGAGGTAGCGAGGTAGTCATTTAGTCATGTAGAGTGGATGATCCTAATTAAACATTTCAACTGCTTCCTCATGTAGGATTCCTCATGTGGTCTCTCTCAGAAACGGAGTTTAGCGAATTTGTATTCGCTACAAATTCTCTACAAATTGAATTTACTGCATGTTCCACACTGCCACATTAATATTGGGTAAAATGTTCAGCAGCTCATTTTTTGCAAATGAAGACTAAAGTAAAAGCAGCAGGCTGGTGTGGAGCACATAATGGTAGTGTTGGTTTACATCCGATGGAGTGATCAGGTTGCGTTTTTACTGGGTGACTTTATTCATGTATCTTGTGGTTTTGAAAACATGTGCTGGGTAATTAAAGCTGGTGGCTTTTGTAAGGCACTTTGTAGCTTTGTCCAGCTTCACAAAAGGGCCCTGGTTTATAATGTAAAGTAGATGCTCAACACGTGAACAAGACCATACAGGTTACTCAGGTACAGGGTAGCTGCTGTCATTGAGCAACGTGGCCACTTCTTCCAAACAGGATTTGCCTGCGCTATAAGATTGTGAGTACTGTGGGACGGCCCCTTTTAGTTGTGCCGGCCCCTTTTTAGTTGGGACGGCCCCTTTTTAGTGGGACGGCCCTTTTTTAGTGGGACAGTGGGCTGTTTAAATGCTCATGTCCTGTTTCTAGTACGGTGCAGTAAAGCTGAAAACACACACTTCCCAAAAGCAGGACGACACATTATCTTCCCATCGGCTTCGTATATTGTGTTTACATTCATGTTTACTTTGCTGCTGGAAGCCAAGCAAGCTCCAGACGCAGAGCCCTGAATCATCTCCAAGTGTTTTTTCCTTGATGTGTGGGACAGGAAATGTGTCCCACAGGGTAGAGAGGCAGTCGAGCGGGGGCCTCCTGTCCGTCCAGACGCCCCAGCCCACAGCTGCAGACGGCTGGTCGCACCACACACAGCCCTGCGCTTTGTTTGGCTAGCTGGTGTTTGTGTGAATCTGCTCGGTGTGGAGAGAGTTTTGGGGGGTTCGGTTATGTCAGTATTTTTGTAGGCACCTGACTAGTATCTTGATTCCTGGCCGTGACGTGTAGCTTTCAGTTGTGTGTTGGGGAAAAACTGCAAAGGGTCAGAGCGGTTCAGAGCGTCCGGCCTATAGATGTATTCAGTCCCAGCTGATGATGCCCGTGTGTTTGAGACATAAATGCCATTCGGTTCCTAGAGTTGATGTCCTGTTGGTGTGTGAGCTGGGAGGAGAGCAGCCCTGTGGTTTATGGCTGTGTGTCGGGTGGAGCGTGACTCATGGTCCTGAGGGGAGGGGGAAGATGTGGAATGAGTTGTTGAGCTGTAGGAGGGGAGGGACACGCCCCTGACGGTTAAGGGGAGGAGCCAGGAGCAGGCAGCAGATCAGGAGGCGCTGGCGAGGGGGAAGGGGGAAACCCCGGCCGGTCTGCCCCGCCCGCTTCTGCTCTGCAAGTCTGTGTCAGGGAGGTAGTTGCTACAAGATAAGTGCCCTGAGTAATGCTGGGAACTGTAGTCTTCGGATCACTCGCATGCTATATAAATGATTTGTGTGGAGGCCAATCACAAAATGGCAGTAGACGGGTCTTTTAGCGCCACTCCGCTCACATGGATGTTTCCTCGTGTCCTGAAACAGGACCGAGCTGATCTGAGGTTTCATTTGGTATGCGCAGTTGTTTTGTTGGGGCTTCGGCTCCAGCCTTTGGGTTCAGAGGCTCTCCTGAGGCTCTCCTGATGTCCTCCTGAGGTCCCTGGTGTGAGTGAATGCAACATCTACTGTGTGTACAGATCCCACCGTCACCTCTGACCTCTCCTGGTTCGGACGTCACTGGTGGTGAAGAGCATTTGTAGTTCATGTGCTGAGACGGAGACACTGGAGCAGCACGTTCATCCAAACAGGAAGTGTGTGTGTGTGTGTGTGTGTGTGTGTGTGTGTGTGTGTGTGTTCCGTAATTACGCTTGTTTCTTGTTGCCGAGTGAAAGATTACATGTATTATCTATGGACTTTAGTTGAAGAGGAGAACTCAAGGGATAGAGGTTGTGTCTTGAGATGCAATTATGGGCAGATATGGTGTTTATTTTGGCTTTCTGTAATTCTGTAACTTTTCATTTAATACACATAATCCAGGCAGGCTGCACTCATTTATCTATTCCTGCTTTATCTATTTTTTCCCTGTTTGTGGTGCCAAGTTTGCAATCAGTCATGAAGACCAAGGAGAACCTGCCAAGAACTAAGAGTTAAAACTAGTAGCTTCAAGATTGACACTGTCTCAATGTGTCAGTCAAGCTTTAGACTTTATATACATATATATTTCATGTTTCTGTTTGTATGTTTTTTATACACCTATTATATACATTTATACTTGCAGCATTTGCCAGAGTTACTAGCATGTATTCATCAATATGCAGGTATGTGTGCACGCTAGGGATCAATATGCAGGTATGTGTACACGCTAGGGATCAATATGCAGGTATGTGTACACGCTAGGGATCAATATGCAGGTATGTGTGCACGCTAGGGATCAATATGCAGGTATGTGTACACGCTAGGGATCAATATGCAGGTATGTGTACACGCTAGGGATCAATATGCAGGTATGTGTGCACGCTAGGGATCAATATGCAGGTATGTGTACACGCTAGGGATCAATATGCAGGTATGTGTACACGCTAGGGATCAATATGCAGGTATGTGTACACGCTAGGGATCAATATGCAGGTATGTGTACACACTAGGGATCAATATGCAGGTATGTGTACACGCTAGGGATCAATATGCAGGTATGTGTACACGCTAGGGATCAATATGCAGGTATGTGTGCACTCTAGGGATCAGCCTCATGACTAAATATGTTACTAACATTTGATTGGGATCCTTTGGCCATACAGACATACAGATGTGAATGGAGACATGTGGTTTACCAGGCCCAGCAGAGCCAACCGACGTCACCTCATGTTCTGGATCTTTAGATTGATACTAGGACATTACTAGCTCTCTCTCTCTCTCTCTCCCTCCCCCTCCCTCTCTCTCTCTGTCTGTGTGTGGGATTTTGCAAAGTAGCAATTCACAACCATAGTTTTTTGGGTTTCACTTTAACTAGCCAAGAGTAACTCGCAGTCCACCGTCATTATGGTAATGGGGTTGTGGGGTCTTACTGGTTTACAAAATGGTTATAAACAGACTACATCCAGATTTCATTTTGGTTGTTTACTGTCTTCTCTGCTGTATGTATATTTACAGATGGTACAGAAAGTCACTGGTGGACATTTACAGTTTACATTTACACTACCAGATGAATTTAGGGACACTAACTTATGTTGATCAAACCTGGATCAGCTCATCAGTGGATTTTTGTTCGGTGGAAAAACCTCAACTGAGGAACCATTTCATTGATTAGTCATGTGATGTGTTCAGGTCATGTATACATTTTCAGTGGATATAAAGTGACCACATCACAGGACATTAAACACTACTACTCTGATTCACAGCAGTGCTCTCTGCTGCCGTGATTAACGGTTTTGACAAGCGCTCTAATATGGTGAACGTTTAATGCCTCCTGATTATAGGTCATGTGGCGTCTGGGGTAAATCTCTCTAAAGGGCATGATTGCTTGCAAACGTGGGTATAATTGCCCCTTGTGTGGTCCCAGAATCTCTGTGTTTACAGCAGTTTAGCTTAGTGATAAAAGGCCGGGGCTGATTTTGGTTTCCAGTACACAAAACAGACTCAGTTTAAGGCTCCCCTGCCTGTAGGCACTGAGGATTATATATGCGCCATGTGCTTCTGTGAGCATGTGCAAGTCATTGTGAGCACCCCCAGTTTGCAGATTAGCCGCCCTGTCCCTTATTGTAGCATGTAGGTTTTAGCGGATAACGAAGCTGGGACAATCCTCATGGCTCTGGGGGGGGACGTGTCCGAAGAATTCACAGACGCTGCAAACAACCTCCGCTCATTTCTACTGACCTCAGTGAGACCCACCTAACAGTGTGTCTCCTTTTTCTTGAAATTTTACCCCAGTCGTTTCTGGAAGGGGCGTCCAAACGAAGCGGCACTACGATAGCATCGTGTTCGTAATCGCCCGTGTGAGAGCTTCACCGTGACAGGTTCAGATTTATCCTCACAGTCGTTTGGCAGTTACGGTGCAGGAGGTAGATTTTGCAACTTTATGGTCCCTGTATAAGACATGAGGTAAATTATAATCCACTGTGAGTTAATGCGTAACAGAAGGTCCTTTTTCGCTTCTGAAAACTCACACATATGTAATTGTGGGTAAATAGTGTTGGATTTATTTGTTTCAACACTTGAAATACTGTTCTGTGTTGGGTATGACTATAATTTCAGATGGATAGATTTAGACATGGATAGGTTTAGACATGGATAGGTTAATGGGTTCAGCTCTGATATTGCTCAGTACAGGCAATGAAGTGCAAAGTGGTAGCATAGTGCAGTTGTGAGGAGTGCAGATGGCCTGGTGCAAGTTGCTGTCCTCTGCATGTCCAAATCATGTAACGTGGACGCAGTTGTGGACGTTCTCCCTTTTTAGGAGACCAGACGTAAGAGGACAGTTGGCTGCTATCATATTTCCTAATCAGAAGGGTATATACCACGAGCCTCGCTGGAGATACTGGCACCTATACTGCACTACCTACATTAACTGTGTCCGATACATCACAGTATGGACTGGTTGCTATCAGGCTGTCCAAGGAGGATGGAGTCTTGGTTCACCCTGGGTTTATTTCATAATCAGTGCATCCTCAAAAGTAGGTATGAATTATCCAAGTGAACTCGTATTTCATTCACGTTTGTTTGAATGAACGTTCTTGGTCAGATTTCTAGCTTCTTAATAAAAGGTGCCGTCACAAAGCAGGTTTACAGAAGTCAGCAAAGCAAAGTAGCAAGTAAAAACCTCCTCCCTTTCTTTACCTCACCTGAGCTCAACGGAAACTTCACCTGCCCTGGAACAGATTAGCTGAGAATAAATTGGTGACTGAAGGTGGTAAAATACTAAGATGTCCTCCTGTCACCATTAAGTGCGAGTTGAACTCAAAGTTAACTCAATAACTCGAAGAATCCTGCTTCAAGGTGTGCTCCCTCTCTTGCGTGTGGTTGCGTCATTAGATCGCGTATAAGTGAGCGCGCAAAACGTCTCCGTCCTAAATGTAGCATTTGCACCTGGAGTCTGATGTTGCTTTTTTAAAACATGAGGCCACCGTAGGTTCAGCACCTGAAAAACATCTTAGGATATCATGACATAACCAAACCCTAGAAGGGCCGCCCGGAAGACGGAGGCTCAAGGTGCCCAGCTGAATAAAGTATCACACTCCACTTTCTGAGTACGAATTATGATTTGATTAGTCAACCGTGCATTTGGTCATGCCAGACAGCTGAGCACACCACCACACTTACAATGAGTCGTGAGTTTTACCTCACACTCGCAACACCACCACACGGGTTTTACCTCACACTCACAACACCACACAGTTTTACCTCACACTTGCACATCCGCTGCGTTAGTTCGGTGCTCTTCTACTGACTCACGCAGTCTTTTGAAGTGAGGGACATTTTTCAGTGCGGAGGAAAAGTTCTCGCACGTTTCTGTGGACTCTTGTATTGTAACGGCTCATAAGCCACCACACGCAGCACCAGGCAAACGTGTGTAAGATCCCTGGGCCGCCAAGTATCAACCAAATCCCTTTTGCTCGTGCAGATGAGCTGGCAAGTGCGTCTAGCTTCAGGCTAAGCCACTTCAGCAGAGTATTCGGTTTCTCCTGTTTCCCTATTGGATAACGCAGAAATGCACTTAAATTTTGTCAAAAAGGTTTTCAGTGGTCAGATCTGTTTTGTCTGACTGCCAATGAACGGTTCAGTGTTCGGGCTTCTGTCTCATCATTTTAGTAGATCTAGATCCAGTAGATATACTCTACCGATTATTAATTATACTCTTCATGATTTACCCTATTTTTGGTCATATGTAATAATCGTTAATGCTTCATATTGTTCAAGTATGTCTCTGGCATTCAGTGGGAAGTGCAAAGCTCAAAGACAGTGGTGGTGAAAGGCATTTGATAAGCAGAGACAGCCAAACCCCTTTGGGATCCGCTGAGTGAAATGCTAAACCAGGAGTGTAGCGCTAGCCACTGCTGTCATTTCTGACTAGCAGATTAATTCACCAGAGGGCCTTAATTACATCAAGCTCTCTTATTCCTGTAGACAACGCTAACCAAATACACTTCATTCAATTGCAAAGGGCTAAAAATGGATTGACATCTATGATAATTGCCATTAGAAAGGTTTTAGAATAATCACTTATTACAAGGAAAAAATATCTAAAATAAAAATTGCATACTGCTCAAATTATAATACTGCCATTTTATGTCAGCATGTCAACAGGCTGTTCACTCTTCTACGGTCTGAGGCTGCCGCATGGGTTTTTACTGAGACGTGTCCTGACTACGACGCTGCCTCATTACTAGAGTCCTGACTGCGACGCTGCCTCATTACTAGAGTCCTGACTGCGACGCTGCCTCTTTACTAGAGTCCTGACTGCGACGCTGCCTCTTTACTAGAGTCCTGACTGCGACGCTGCCTCTTTACTAGAGTCCTGACTGCGACGCTGCCTCATTACTAGAGTCCTGACTGCGACGCTGCCTCATTACTAGAGTCCTGACTGCGACGCTGCCTCATTACTAGAGTCCTGACTGCGACGCTGCCTCATTACTAGAGTCCTGACTGCGACGCTGCCTCATTACTAGAGTCCTGACTGCGACGCTGCCTCATTACTAGAGTCCTGACTGCGACGCTGCCTCATTACTAGAGTCCTGACTGCGACGCTGCCTCATTACTAGAGTCCTGCCTGCGACGCTGCCTCATTACTAGAGTCCTGCCTGCGACGCTGCCTCATTACTAGAGTCCTGCCTGCGACGCTGCCTCATTACTAGAGTCCTGCCTGCGACGCTGCCTCATATATATAAATATACATGGTAGAAGAAATATACATGGTTAAGTTTAATGCCTGGTATTACATTTGCATGTATACGTACAATAATTCCGCACAAATACTAACAATAATTACTCAAATACAATAACTTACAATTATAATCATTGCAATTTCTTACATATTACAGTTTGCAGTGTGTTCTGCTGAAGGTGTATCTTATAGCTCCTCGTTTCAGTTAACGTTTGGAAGACGAAGGAACAAGCAGAGACATAAAAGTACCCTGAAGATTTTTTTCCATCAAGCAAATGAGCTTTTTCACACAATTTCCGTGATGAGGGGGGCTGTTATTTGCCGTGTACCTGGTAGATTTAATGTTCCATTTGAAGACAGAACACCCTAATAGCTCATTCCATTTCAATGCACCACCTAGTAATTCTTTTCTTTCTTTCTTTTATACCTTACAGCCATTACAGGCAAAAAAAAACCCCAAACTCCATCTTCTTTATTGTGACTACATCTATTCTGATGATTTTGATATTCCTGTTAACTGTAGTATGACCGATGTCTCATCTATTTTGTGTAATTAAATGTATGCATGCTTTTTGCTTACCCATTTAAGTTATAAATATTGCAAAAAAACAAAAGCACTAACTGTCCCTGTATACAGCCCTGCTGTTGCCATGACAGCTGGCTACAGACTTCTGATCAGCACATTTTCAAATTTTAACTTTGAAGAATCAGACATCCTGAGTTGTCCCTGCTTAAGGCCCTTACTTTAAAGACTCTTATAGTAATAATAATAATAATCTTTATTTGTATAGCACCTTACATACATGCAACTCAAAGTGCTTTACAGAATAAATACAACATAGAAAGAAAATAAAATAAGATAAAATAATAAAATGACTGATTAAATAATAGAAGAAAACAACAATAAATGTAGTAAAATAATAAGATGGCAAAAATTGTAATCATATTTCTGTCATCATATAGTAAAGATGGCGGTTGTGACCGTGGCGGCACTGATATGTGTAAACATTCACGTGAAGCCATTTCTGTAGTGTGAGATGTGTATGTGTAATTAACGCCTGTGTAATTATAATCCTCCAAGATAAATTTAAACCTATGATGTCAGAGAGACAGAGAGGCAGAAGACGCTGTGGGAGAATCTGCACACAGTGCATGTTTACTGTGGGACCTGAATGTGTCCAGTCCAACCACGTGGGGTCAACTCTGGACGTTGGTACATCACCCCTGCGGATGTGCTGAGGCATCTTATCGTTCGCCTAGAGACATGAAAACAGTTTTTATATATATATATATATATATATATATATATATATATATATATAAATTTATAAGTATTACATCTTCAAAACAGCATACTGTGTCATATGGGATGGGAAACGGTATTCATAAGTGCAAACTGTTTCCCACCCCATATGATTAGAGAGAATAATGATAGAGAGTTATTAGAGAGAGCAACTCAATTTAGCGTTAAGATTAGAATCAGGTTTATTTCGCTAAGTTCACACACAGGGAACTTGGCTCCAGTAGTTGGTGACTTTCTAGGTGCAGTAATAAAGAATATTATAGTAGTGAACATATAATTTAGGACTATGTACTATTTAAAGACGACGTATAACAAAATACAACAATTTACAAACTGGCTCGTGCGTGTGTATATTATATATGTGCATGTGTGTGTGGGTATGTGGTGGTCAGACTGAGTAGATACCACTCCACTCTCTGTTGTGTGTGTGTGTGTGTGTGTGTGTGTGTGTGTGTGTGGGTATGTGGTGGTCAGACTGAGTAGATACCACTCCACTCTCTGTTGTGTGTGTGTGTGTGTGTGTGTGGGTATGTGGTGGTCAGACTGAGTAGATACCACTCCACTCTCTGTTGTGTGTGTGTGTGTGTGTGTGTGTGGGTATGTGGTGGTCAGACTGAGTAGATACCACTCCACTCTCTGTTGTGTGTGTGTGTGTGGGTAGATTCCACTCCACTCTCTGTTCCCAACTATGCCAAGTGCTCTGACAAGTGAGAATGTGTGGAATGTTCTAGCGTCAGCATGGCAGCAGTACAACATAAGAGCTTTGGACATGGCGTCTGTCCCATTATGTGTGTGTGGCTTTGTACACGCATCTGTGTGTGTGTGGCTTTGTACACGCATCTGTGTGTGTGTGCGCGCGTGGGTTTGCACACGCGAGCGTGCGTGTGTAAGCACTCTGAAGTTTAGTCACAGGACCATGTCACTTCCTTAAAAAGGGAAGGAATAAAACAACTGCAGCTTCACACAGTCTAAATAACCTTTTCTACTCTTTTCTGAACCTTCATCTGTACACCCACCCCCACCCCACCCACCTTGGCATTAGACTTCAAAGGGACCAAGCGGCTCTGAGCCACTGTTGTGGTGGGCTGTTTGGGGGGGGGTTTATTAGCATGTCAATGACACATGGCAGCTTCTGACAGCCAGGTGTGCTGGGGGCTGTGGGGGGGGGGGCATACATAAACATTCACGACCTTCTCCAAACTGCTGTGCACAACAGCAAGGTGCAGTTTTGTCTAGGGCATTTGTATTTGAAATAACACACAAACATGGCGGTTGGTCTTTGTCTGAGCATGCGTGCTGTTCATGTCTGTCTGATGTCTTTAGCAGGAATGGGACGGATGGGAAAACCATTTGAACAAAGTGGTTTAGTAGTTTAGAAGTTTGGTGTCTCACATACTCATTATTGTGAAACGTGAACTCCCAATTTATTAATGGGAAATGCATCACCTGCCCTTAATTTGAGTTTAGTTTGCAACCATTACTCTGTTTATGTTTCTGTTTTACCTGCAAACATCATCACAGAGAACCCACCCCCCACCCCCCAAACTTCCGTTTGTTCTTATGACATTTTGACATTGGTCATTGGTCATTGCTACTCACCTGACTTCAGGTTCACTTTTAGGTTCATACTGCATGATGAGCTTTGAGAGGTTTTCTTACTGGTTTGAATCCTGAATACCTACAGCATATTATTAATGTTATTATTGGATGTTATTAATCCAGCCTCCTTATCTCACTAGCACGGTCCATCAGGCTTTAGATTGCTGTTGAATATTACGTGTATGTATGTGTGGGGACAGTTTAGCATCTCCACACTGAATCTACTGGCAGGCAGGTCTAATTTAACTTTTACTTCTAGTGAGTAGAGCAAGATTACGGGGTTCCTAGCAGTCGTGTCTATTACTGTCCCAGCAGGCTAGCTAGGACAGCGGTAGCTGTTACAGAATCAATGTGTGTAGAGTTAAGCAGGCGTCAAACTCCAGTCAAATACACATCATAACCCCAACACATCAGTATCATCAGTTTATTTCTTTTTTTTTTTCCCTCTCCTTACAGATTTGGGACATGAGCGATGATGAAAGTATTTGAAAGTTTGAACCTGGAGCCTGTGGCCCCTGTGGAGCCCCTGTGGAGACCCTGTGCCTGTGCAGGAAGTGAGCCAGTATGGCACCAACATGGCCGCCCGCCCTGTCAACACCAACGTTCTGGTAATGTGCCAGAGAAATTGCCATCTTCAGTTCTGAGGTATAACAAAACAATACATGGGGTTGTAAATAAAGCACAGTGGTTTTAAATTGTATTCTGACCCATTTTAAAACAAGTAACTCAGTAACTGTGGAGGCTCATCTGTGAAGTTATGTAATGAGTGAAACCCATAAAGATAACATCTTGCTCTTCGTTAATGATTTAAATTTTGGTTCGGTAACATGTCAAATATGTCACTGCCACATAATAAAGTTAACTTGGTGTAGTGCTTCTTCACATATTGCTCTTTGTGAAATTATGAAATATAGAATACAATTACTATATACCTGTTACCAGTAAAGATCCTGAACGGACAATTTATGAGGAGGCAACTGCTACAAAGGTTTTTCCGGAGCCCTTGACCTCAGGTTGATCTCGGATTACCAACACAACCGTCATACACAAGTATCTAGTCACATTGGACCAGCAGCTATGTTGGCTAACACAGCAGTAGCACTTCAACATGCTCCTCATTTCTTCCCCTTTTCTCACCCTTTGTTTTGACGTCAGCGCGGTAGCTTACAGGGACACGGGTCTGATGAAAGCTCGCTCACTCATAGCGGGAGGGGATTGGCTCTCGGATCACCTCGCTGAAGAACGAGCACTGAGTCAGAGGCTGTGGTTTAAGAGCACTTTATTGTTCATTGAGGCTACTTTAAGTAAAAAAACAATGGCCTGCCAATTTTGTTTTAATTGAAAAGAGACCCAAGGCCACAAAATGAGGATTTAATACAGATGTACAAACCACAGGGTGTTCCGAAGTACACTAGAGTTTGCAGTGAAGGATTTTCAAACGTTTGTTTCCTGTGTTCATTCTTTTGGAAGCATAAATCGGCGTTCTCAGATTTTCTGTTTCAATAGAGAATATCGGCAGTAAAATGTCAACCGCTCAGGTTGGAGTGGAGTCTTCGTCCCAGGCAAACGGCCTAAGAGATGAGAATGTTTTGTTCAATTGTCTCCAGAGACAGCTGAAAAGCCCCTGTGTTCAAAGCTGTATCAAGACTGCTCAGTAGCCTTTAGAAATGACACACAAGTGGCTATAACGCAGTGTTTTCATAGAATAACTGTGTTCCTGCACTTTTAACCATAAACAGACAAATCTACGAATGAAAAAGATCAACTTTTTTCTTAAAAAAAAAAAAAGAGCATGATTACAGTAAAGGACAGGGAAAAATTAAATAGCTACATATCATTAACAAATTAATTGTTCCTCAAAAAATACCTAAGATTTTTTTTCTCTGTACATTCGTTACGCACAGCGTAATGATGGTCTTATAGTTACCTATATAAAACGTTTTTTTCCATTAAGTGATTTACCTACAGTGTGTAGGGTAAATGTGTGTCAAAACAAAGTGAGTGTCCTACCTAGTAAATTGGTAGTGAAATGTGTATATATTGACCTCAGGACACAGAGTCCCTTTCCCCCGTCTGTATGCATGCACAAAGACACTATGATCGCCTAACGCCGTATACGATTATTTTTTTTTTGTATCATATACATACAATAAAACTACAAAGTGAAAAATAGTTTAATCTGTGGAGTACGTTTGTAAATAGGACACAGAGCTCCTCAGGAACTCGCCGCTAGCGATGGCCGTCTGCACCAGGCTCTTCCCAAACGTCTTTATTTCTTTCTTCCTTTGATTCTCCAGAGTTTTGTGCACGTTCAGTGATGTCACTGGGGTGGTGGAATGTACAGGCGAGCTGAAGATGAGCAGAGCCCCAGTGTCAGTGTCACCTGTGTGCAGCCTCGTCACAAAGTCTGTAGTTCATAGCTATGCTGAGAATGAGAGCTAGAAACAAGACCTGTACTAAGTTCCCTATTGGAGGAATGTATCTCACCTTGGTACAGGTTGGTTGTTTTAAAAAGGGGGAGGGGAAGGGGAGGGGCCAGCTGTAATAGCTGCAGCCAACCACGTTGAAGCTAAGATACTAAACCCAGGTACTAAATCCAGAGGGGGAGAGAAGAACAAACAACATACAACGTAGCTCTCCATATTTTCAGCAGATTGTCAACACTCACGGCTGACCTGTCTATAGCTGCGAATATTTTTCAGTCATGCACAACGCTAATAGCATCCTGTACCACGGATTAATATCATAGAAATCCAACTGTTAATATATATATGGCCTGTCCAGAGGCTGTCCTCTGTATCTGCTACCACAATGAATATTGAATACAAAATAATCATATTGAGTACAACTGTACCAGCAGTAAGTTTATCTAGGATTGTTACTGACAAAAATAAAACTAAAATCTGAGGAAAAGGCTAATAGTATTAAGAATGAAATGTCTACACAATAATAGATACCAGCTATTTTAAACACATGCACTGTTAATATCTTACCCATAATCCTTACCTACTCTACCAGAACCACAGTGCTTGGGAGGGAAAACAAACGATGCCCATTCTTTATAAAAAACGATGCCATTCCGTTGTCAGCAACCAAACCATCGAAAGAAACTGAAGCAAGACCAGAATCTCCCCCCACATCATTTCTTGCCACAGTGATGTAACACGTAACATCACCAACCATCGCTGTCAGCAGTCTGCCCTCTTTTACATTTCAAACGAGAAAACACGGAAACAAAAACTCCAGCGCCCTAGTGTATGACCTCAAACCATCAATAGTGCAAAATCGGACAAAGCCTTCTGTTTCAAGGACACGCGTACGACAGCAGGTGAGTGTGGAGGGAGCACGCAAACTACATCGGCTGTGGTGCGAGAACGATGCGAAAGGGATGAATGGCTCTCGTAACGGGGCGACATGTTTGCATCAGAGCTTTCTTTGGTATCAGAGACGGTGGCTGGGACGCTAGCTGGGACCCTAGCTGGGACGCTAGCTGACTCGCTTCCTCAAAGAAGAAAACCGCCCTGCTCATTTAATCCTGTAAGATGTGTGGGCGTCCAAAAACTGTACAAACATATTTTAGAAAGAAAAGGAAAGAAAACGGTGAAAATGAGACGCAAACAAACAAACAAAAAACACTTGCCGTCCTGTTTTGTTATGCACATGTCTACACTAGTGCTGCCTGAAGCCAAGCTTAAAACATGCATGGGAGGGGGGGGACTGGGGGGGCTGGTCCTCTCTTCAAGAAACAAGGGAGGGGGAGTGATTGTGGTTGACCATGTGACTGTTGGGGGAGGAGTCAGGGCTTCCTGACGAGCTGCCCTTGGCCTTAATCTGCAGCCAGGTCTCGCCCAGCGCCTTGGCAAAGTGGTCGTCCACCGAGCCCGTGATGGACACGGAGCTGGCCGCTGGCTCCGCCTCCTTGTAGTTCTTCCCCAAGCTGCGACGGAAGTGCTCCTCGATCACAGGGTCGCAGGTCGTGTTGGCTGTTGGGGGAAAAATAAGAAGAATTTGCCGGTCACCTTTCGTACCTTCATCTCTACAAAAGTCAACGACAGAAACACTGTGGCAGCTTGCGAGGTTAAATCAGTGACTCCCCTCGAAAAGGACAGGAAACCTGTAGCATCGCACCACCTTCAGGAATAAATAATGCATGTTTCTCCAGTGTTTGTGGAAAAAATACGGCAGCCATGAGTGGAGGTCGCAGAAGTGAAATCTTGTTTCCTGCGACCCCCAGACTGACCCTCTGGAGGGCCGAGGGAGGGGTAGCCGGATCTGGGAGGGCCCTCTTCATGGGGCATTTGGACAGCACATGCCATTTTCAGAGCTGCGACTCAGCATGCGGTGTTGAACGCTACTCACTGTTGGGCCTCCTGTAGGAGGAGCTGGCTGAGCAGCCGCTGTGGGACACAGTGCAGTGGGAGAGGTTACAGTTGCGGTTGTTCGCTGGGGCACACGTGATCACCGAGGGGCGATTCTGCATAAATCAAAAGGAAAAATAATGTCAAATCAAGGGTTGGGTCAAAGGGTATGTAAAGGTCAAAGGGTATGTAAAGCGTCAACACACTTTATAAATAAAAGTACTGAAAAAAAGTATTGGTAGTATTTTATAAGAACTTGATAATAATAATAAAAAAAGTTTCCCCCCCCCATGGTGTTTCTCAGAAATGGATTATGCAAGAAACCCCCCATTTGAATTCCATCTCGATTTTGCAAGCGTCCCAGCCCCCCCCCCCCCTGAGGGCGTCTGTGGTGAAGCCGTTACCTGCTGCCGCTCCATGGGGCTGCCGGCGGGCGAGAGCGCCATGGTGCGGGCGGCGTCCATGCTGCTCTTGGTCAGTGCGAGGGGCTGGTCCAGGGCCAGGCTGGGCACATGGGCGTACAGGTGGCCCCCGTGCAGGCTGAGGGCTGGCGGGGCAGCTGCACGCTCCACGGGGCTGCGGCTGCGCTCCCGCGGGTCTTTGCGGTAGTCCCCGTTGGCAGTCTTGCCCCTGGCAGGAGGGGGAACAAGGGGGGGGATTGTCAGTGGGCCCCCGCATCGCACACGTGGCACTAACGGGCACGGCTATTAATACCCCTCTCGGCGGGGCGCTGGCATGCAGCGGAGGAGCCGCCACGGGCAGCACGGCGTGGTCCCGTCTCGTCTGCACGTGGCCACTGCTGCCTACGTCCAGCGGAATGCCGTCACGTTCCTCTGAACACGTGGGATTTTCCACTACAGCTTAAGGAATCTCAGCTCGCTTAAGAGCGAACAAAGTCGCTAATCTGCCCAACACGCAGGTCTTTCAAACAAAGTTGCTTCTGTGCTCAAAAGCTGTGGAGCGATTACACCAGCTGGGCACTAACCGGTCCACTTATGTCTGACAATCTAAATGGCTCGGGCCCAAGACTCCCACCCCTGGTTCCATCTTGGCCAGCCCGACACGCCCCGCCCACAGGCCCCCGTGCGTGGTAGCTCCAGCGTGGGCGCTGTTCTCCTGCTGAAGCAGCAGCCTGTACCGCCAGCCCAGCGGAGGCCCAGCGAAGGGTTCACACTCCGACCTCACGCACGTGTCACAGGAAGAGTACCCAGCATGCTTCAGCAGGGGTCCAGTGGGCCACACAACGGGCCGGAAGGAGGGGGAGGGGCGGCAGCAGTTTAATTAGGCAGCAGTGATCTCCAGACTTGTTCTGGAATTTACTGGGGTCGTGGGTCGTTGGGCTTTCGCAAGCAGCTTTCTGTTGCCCCGGATATGGTCGCCTTTAAAATGCTTGTTGGTTGTAAGGAAGCATTTAGGTTCTAACCTACCACCATATTTATGGTGCATACGTACATGTATACACACACCCTGCAGTTATTTATCTAGTGCTATATACAGGCGTGCTGCTTTAGGGGCTACCGGGTGCATATTTTGTCGAGCTGTGTGGACTGTGATCCTTGAAATAGTCAGTTACTTGGCAACCAAGCTGGCAAGAAAAGCACCTGCAAGTTCACCATTATGTGCGTCGGAAATGTCTTCCCCAGGCAACTGTTGGTGAGCCAGAGAGAAGAAGCTCTTAGTCCGCGGCTTAAATCAGCCAGGGGAAAAACCTCGTGGCCCCTCAGGGTTCCTCATCACTTCAGCCATTCCCAGTTATTCTAAACAAGCTGCTGCTACTCTGAACAGCAGGTTCCAAAAAAACTCTAATTATACATTTCGCCACAGCTCAGACTTCCTGAGGAATCCAAAAGAAAATACATCTGCGCTCAAAAGACTACAATACAGCAAAGTACGACATAATAGAGCAATTATCAGTGCCCCTTCCTGTAACCCTGCCCTGGGTAAATAGAATGGAATCAAAAAGAATGTTTTACTGGAAAGCAGAAATGCTACGGCTGGCATATTTATTTTATTTTTCAAAGCATTTAATAGAAGCTCCTCACACGTTCAAGGACTGTGCATCACAAGACGAACCTCTCTAGTGTAGGTCCCATGACCCTAGATAAACGTGAACAGAGGAGAGGCCCTTTCATGCAGTCTTCCAGTTTATCGCTGTTCCTTTAACTGGTGATCTCCAGGGAGTTGCTTGGCCCATAAAAACCTGCGATGTTGTTGTCTCTGCCTCAGAGTAGTGAGTAGTGCATAAACTGGCATCACAGTTCAGAGAAGAAGAGGAGGAGGAGGAGGGGAGGGGAGGGGAGGTCGAACGACGGCCTGAGGCCAAACAAAAATATCGCTTCTTCCGTGTCGTCGTCCTTCGTCCCTGGAGCGAGCGCTGGAGAGCTTCTCTCTCGTCTTCAACGTCTGCTGGGAAGTTGCTAAGCGGAGGTGAGACTTGAGACTGGGCTGGTTGTTGAGTAGCACCACTGCTCCCCAAAATGGGTCTCATGCTTGGCCAAGACTGATAAGACTGGATAAGACTGTTGTCTTTCAGGGCATAAACGCTTCATGATTTTTGCTGTACTTTTATTATTTCTAAACACTCTACATTGTAGTGCTCGCACATCTGTAGAAGTGGCTGCAAAATTACAAAAGTAAAGCTATTTTTGTGGGGGGGGGGCTTAGTGGTACATTTACTTCACATGTACCTCTCATCTGTTTTGATTGGGGGGGGGACGGGACTTTTTCTTAATCTCTGGCAGGCAGCGTGAAGATGCCCCAGCGCTCCCACAGGCCTGGGGCCCCTGGACCTGGCAAGCAGTGGAGTGTAAAGTGAATTAAGAAGAAAAGGGTCAGAGCTGCACCTACTATAGATGTGTGTGTGAATCCATAATGTTACTGCGCTGTGAGTGAAAGGGTGGAGAATAAGGAGTAGGTGGAAATTGCTGGAAAACACACTTGCAAACAGACCCAGGATCAGACCCAGTTTGACTCCTTTTTTTAAGCTCTTGGGTTTTGAGCAACATACAATTAGTGGGAATAAGCTATACTGTCTAAATCTGGTTATTCACAGTCATCTATTAATTTTAGAATCATAGCAAACCACGATGCATAAAATGATAAAGCAGTACTTGGACTATAAAGTTTAAACTGTCCGATCTTCCTTTTAATGAGTGCTTAATTGTCACTGGTCTCATGTCACTTTAACTAGTCAACCTCAAGTAGAAATCCATGTGCAATAACTGCACCAGTCAGTCAGCCCCCTGAGAGAAACACAGACTGCTTAACTTTTCAGATTCAGGTATTTTTCTTCATGGTTCAGACGTTTGCAGTTGTGAGGAGCAGCGGCTGCTCAGTGCAGTGAGCTGACGTACGACACGGTCTGCACACACAAGTTAGGCATTAAAACGGGGGAATCTTCTCTCACAACAGTATTTCGGAGCGGCTCTGGGAAACAGCTCGCTACAATCTTGGCACAGAGCGTCTTCGGTTCTCCTTTAAGTCGCTGGAACCTCGCCCTCGGAGATACAGGAAACATCTGGGAGAAATCAAGCCGAGGGCAGCAGAACCGCAGGACGGCACTGCGGCTTTGGGAGAGTGTCCAGCTCTTCACCAGCAACCTTCAGCTTGCCGACTGGTGACGTTACAGGAAGTTCTCGCTCTGATCAGTAACTAAAGCCAACTTTGTAAGATATTCAGGTGAGACTATTAAGTCGTGTTGAGATCAGTACGGCTAACCTCCCCCAACTCCCAGCTTCCTCCCACAAAGTTCAAGTACGCCTAACAAATGTGCTCTGGTCTTTGGGTGGGAGTGATATTATTCTTTTTCAGTTGCCAATAAAACAGTAGCACCAAAATCAGTATCAAAGTAGCAAAAAGTACAATCCTGAAATTGTACTTTTCAGAATAGTATATTCAAATTTCCTAACATAAAATTGCTGCTTCCTAGACGTTGTTCTTCTACCTTAATAACAGTTTGGCATTCTCACTGCAGCTACACTACGTGGAAATTAGCAGCCAACAATGATTTCACCAAACCACCCTGACACTGGCGTCTCTCCCCAGTTGGCATGAGAAATACTCACTCTGAAAGTTCCCAGCAGGGAGCAGAGGGCTTCCACACCGTTGCTCTGAGCTGGGACAGGACTGTGTACAACAGCAGCGGTCCTGGTCCCCAGTCCCCTTACTAACGGGCCACTGGACACCTCAGAACTCCATGAGAGTCTCTCCAGCGTCTTTACAGTTCTCTTGGGGCCAAAGACCAACACCAGCTTCTTCTTCATTTCTGATGTTGCAAACTGTACAAGGAGTAAAATATCTGGACAAAGTTTTGTTTTAGGTGCAAATGCAGCCTAAACCGTAGGACCATGGGAGAGATGTGTGGGCTGGAGGTTGTGTTTACAGAGTGGTGTTGGGGGGGGTGGGGCAGTGCCTGCAGGGTCCTGTGCAGGAGGTGCGGGACTTTCACTGCAGTGGGGCGTCTCCAGAGGACGAGGCCAGAGCTCTCAGAACACAGTGGGCAGACAGGATAAGGGGGCCTTTGTTTTCAACTCGGCAGTGAAAAGGAGAAAATGGCCCCGGCCCGACATCAGGCCCCACTCCACAACAGCGCGTCTCCCTCTGCACCAGCCTCCCCATCGCTAGAGCAGCCGCGTACAGCCCCCCAACACCCTTAACACACACCCCCTCCCCCATTTGTTTGAAAAGCGTTTGATAAAACGCGCTTGTTGCTTTTACGGCGGTTACGTGGCGCCTTTAGGAAAGTGCATTACCCAACAAAACTGATTAAGCTAATGAAATGATTCAAGCGGCTTTTGTCGTTATGAAATGCGGCAGAAACTTCAAAAGACGACCCCCCCCCCCTCCCCATATCAGCCGCAGTGCTGCGTGTATCCTCTGGACAAAACACTGTAGTGAGCGAGAGAAAGAGACAGGCGTGTTTCCCCAACCCCCACTCATCCGCTCTGTTCAGCTGGGTTTGGCCTTCCTAGTACAGCACAATAACAGAAACATGAGCTGCCTTCCCTGTTGCTTCAGCCCCGTGGTGTCAGGTGTCCGTAACATTCTCCCCGGAGGAGGAAGACGACTAAAAATTTGCAAGAGTTACAACACTGGCTGTGCAGAACTGTGGACTTAATCATCAAACACTGTGATCAGCCATATGCAGAAACACACTGGTGCAGTTGGACGTGTTCCGGAAGGGTTACGTGTGTAATGTAGTGAGGACTCATTGGGTGTATTGGAAAGGGAGGAGTTAGTTTGCCCTGTGCGTGGGAACAGGACGCCGTCCGGCTGCTCATTGGCTCACTGGCTCATTGGCTGGCCCACACACACCAAAAAAAACACCAAAACATGTAAACCACAAGAAACAAACACAAAGGTGTACATCACATCACAGGCTGCATCACAATGCGCTTTGTTTTACGCATGGAACAATTTGCCTTTCATTTTAAATGGCATCAAGTCATATTTATTCATGATGGGGGATTCTGCTGAGGTTTGCAGATTTGTGCATAAACTGCACAGTGTTACAAGCGCGGGCATTGACCCTTGCATAATACACACTGTATTTCAGACCCACTTGCACATCAACAGCGACGGTTTGATGCCAGTTACAAATGCAGAACGAAACCGCACAGCCACACAAAAGCCTGGAGCCTTTTCCTCGATGGACTCCCAATGTGGAGATCACGGGATCACGTTATGACAGGAAAATGGCAGCGAGGAAGAAGGAAACTGCCGGTTCTGTGGGGGAGCAGACCGGGCCGGACCGGGCTGGCGGGCTCAACGCTCATCCTCCGTCTGCCTCGCGTAGCGCCCCAACGTGCAGATTCCAGTCTAAGTACCCCTGCTACCCCCGACGGCCGGCAAACGTGGAGCCCTCAAGCTCTGCTGGCGAACTGCTTCTTAGGCGGGAGAGCAGTTTATTCTCCCCAAGTACAAAAGCGGCGTAACAGCACCGTGACGTGAGCCGCGCCGCTCAGTAAAGCCTCAATGGCAGAGAGGTTTGGCTACACGGAGAGGCTCTCAGGGCACAGGGGGAGGGGAGGGGGGGGGGGGGGGGGTCCTTCCCTCAGCCCCACTTTGACGCGGGTGCAGCTGGGGCTGTGAACCAGGCTGCACCGCTGGGCCTCACGCCGGGGTGCGTTATTCCACGCTAAACAGTCATGTCTCGTGTCCCATGACTGGACCCCGCTGTTCCGAAGCTGGACAGGAACGTGCGGAATGTGCTGCCACCACCACGATGGGCACCACGGGAAGGGCTGTGCGCTCGACTCACACGCCCGGAACGCCAGGAATTCTGGAGCCTTCGTGCCCCGTCCACTTTCACCTCGGTCTCACGATTTTCTTTTTTACTTTCCACCAGCAAGACGACAGAAACGCGGGTGGCGTCGGACCGAGCTGGCTGGGGCGTCCAGGAAAACAAGGTGGGTCCAACGGAGCGTCCTACTTACAGCTGTGTGGCGAACAGCCGGCTCATCTTGGCCACGTGCTCGTTGCTGCAGTCGAGGTGGTCGTCCTGGTCGCCGGCGTGCTTCCTCTTGCTGGGGCTGATGGGAGGAGGGCCGGTCCTGTGGCCACTGACCACGGGCTGCATCCTGGACTCCCCCCTCAGAGTGGCCTCACCTGGGCAAACACAACGGAACAGCGGCTGCTGTTAACACAGGAGCCACTGCAGGGCCTCACAACCGTGTGGCTCCAAATGACAAGAAAACAGGTTCAACAAATCAAATTCCTCCTCTCTCTCCCTCTTTTAAACAAATTACACAGTAGCATTTTAAGCAGAAGGTTTGTCCGAGAATGACTCAAAGATTAAATATTTCAAGAGCAACTCCAGTATGGGTAAGACCAATGTTTATTTGTGCAACGACTACTTGAACATTTAAACAGGAAGAAGATTGGACAATTTCTTTAGAACAAAAGTTCTAGGCAAAAGAGCCACTTTGTACTTGGAACTCTTCTTTACAAGGTCCAATGTAAGTGTGTCCACGATCTACTTGGCTTCCGTCATGTCTGACTGGGCACAGAAATCTCGAATATACATGGAATGAATAACACTTGGACTTTGTGGAGTAAAACTCATGATACAGTGCAGCATATTTACAGTGCACAGTGTGTGGGAGGCAGGCAGGAAAATTACAACTGGCCGTGTCTAGCAACTGGGACTTTCCACTTGGGATGAGGTTAGCTAGACCCAAAATTGAGTTTTCAGAAGATTTATTGAGCAAAATCCAAAGGCAACAGTCCGACTCTGAGAAGCTGCTGGAAAAGGAGAAATGGTTTTGCATTGCAGTCCTTTGACTTGGTAGTTAATTGTATTTTAGCTCTTATATGTACTGGAAGGGCTCAGATTCTGCATAATGAGTAACTTAACACGAAACATTCTCCCGACATTAAGAGCAGCATGGAAGCGAACCAACATGTAAGTCAGCACCACAGTGGAGACGCGTCGCGAGGCACCTCCCAAAACCAGCGGCCCATTTTTCCTGACTGGCGTGTTTCGGCTCGTCTGTCCGCGCTCCATGGCAACAGGGATGACATCATTGTTTTTGGCAGGGAAGCCGGCAGTCAGTAACACAGAGAGGGCTGCTAGCCCGTCTAAAGCAGAGCATTACCCACCCGCACAAAGACCCCGACACATGATAGCTTATCTGCCCCTGTCTCAGGAGAAGCGCTCCAATAGGGGTTGGGGAGCAGGGGCGGAGCCAGGGGCTATTGTGAGCTACTGGGGAGCAATCCATTACTACCGAATTACAGTTTACGGCCGAGATAAGTGACGGAACAAAAAGGAACTGCACACTTTCACGCAACTTTTGTCAGAAGGTTTACAAAAGGTTTACAAAAAGGTTTACAAAAGGCCTCTGACACCAATACGTGAAGCTGCTTACAGACGTGGACGAATGGCAGAAGCCATGAAGACGAGGAGCTTCAGCCCCGTACAGAATCACTCTCTTCAGCCCACGTGTTGAATTTCACACCAGCTTCACGTATTGTGAATAGATTAGGGAGTGGGGGGGGGTTCTGTACAGTAACCTATTCTAGTGACAGGGGGAGTCATGAAAGATCCCTATCGGTGTCCGGAAAGATGTGCTCCATGTTTGATCTGCTGAAAGGCAGTCATTAGGAGTAAGTGATCAAAGGCAAGTCCTCCTAGACACTTCAAACGTCGGGGCAGGGTGGGATTTTGTTACAGAAGCGAGCCAACCCACCCCCACCCACCCCCACCTACCCCACACACTGCTTTAGAAAGCAAGAGAGGGAAAAAAAGCAAGAAAAAACAAAATAAAAGGCCTCTCTTGGCAAATGATATTTTGGCAGCCACACTTAGGATGTGAGGTGGTGTGGAAACACCTTGATTTTTAAAATGTATGTGTGTGTGTGTGTGTGTGTGTGTGTGTGTGTCTGGTGGTCTGCGTAGTGTGGCTTGTGCTTTCAACCCCTTGATCGTAGTACGGATGTTTGCAGACAATGATATTTCCCTTACTGTGCCTGAAAGTTGATCTGCCCCCCCCAGCCCCTTTCAGTACACCAACAAAGGCGGACAAACAAACAGGGCCTCCTTGTGTGTGAGGAGAATACAGGGGAGTGAGTGGGAAACCAAGCAGCCTTGGGGCACCTGCCATTGTTTGCCCCTGCAGCCTTGTGCTCAGCAGTGCGGGGAGGCTGCTGCCCCAGGCTCCGCCCACTGCCTCTGGGTGAAGGGCACAGCCCAGCATACGGGGAGTAACGTACACACCACTGTTCCTCTTCCCACCGGGTTCACACACACACACACATTCCTCATGCACTTCGGCTTCTTCCGCTTTTCGATTTCAGTGCTGTATTTTACAAGGCAGCTCAATGATTTTCGCTCAGGAATATATTATTTTATATGTTATTAACGAGCTCGTTACATTTGAGCCATCTCACCTGTGCTGTGCTCGTTAGCCCATCACTGCGGCCGACCTGCTGTGGACCTGTGGACCTGTGGAAGCCCCGCTGCAGTTTGATGTCATGCACACATTTGGAGCGTATTTCTTACCCGAAACTGCACAACTACTGACAAAACGGTAACGTTCCTCCCTATCGCGGTCATTTATAAGACGCCAAACTCCAAGTGCACAGATCCACCTGCGACAGTTAAAACAAGGCCAATACTGCACATAAAGACCAGAAATAGCACACGTGTCCCCTGATGCTCCAGTACTCGCTGGTCAAGCGCTGCTAGTCAGGATGACTGGTAGACACCACAGAAGAGGGTCGACACTTTGGGAGCAACCAAACACTGAGCTGCTCCCACAGCTCAACTTCACAGGCGGATGAACGCTAAAGCGGGCAGAAGGGCTCCCAAGTATGCAAGTATGCAAGTATGCACAGAGGCCTATTTTAAGAGATGATGCAGTGTGCTCGGTGCACAGGAGCAGTAATAGATTAGCCATGTGCTCTGGCCGATTCTTTGGAGCGCGTCGAAAATAGCCGGAAGGCCTGCCGTGCTGCAGCGGGCAAAAGCAGCAACGATTGTGTATTTCCATCTGCTGTCGCCAGGTCACGTGACCCGGCCACCTGAGATACGAGCGTTCTGATAGGGCGACGCTACCGGGACCCAAGGCAACGTTGGGTTTGCGTGACATCTGCTATAGAAAAAATGTGCATGGTAACATGCGTGAGCAGCAATAGACGTGGGGGGGGGGGGGTTGGCTGGTCGGCTGGTCATTCAGCCATGTGCTTTTTGTTTTTGCTGGACGTTGTCAATCCATTGGCCCTGGTGATCTCCAGAATCTCCATGTTTTCCAGTTCTCCAAAAACACGGAGCCAAGGAGGGGGAAGGAACCATTCTGCAGCCGGCTGGACATGAACCAGTGCTGATCAAAGAAGCGTGAATGGTAAAACGCGAACACTGTCAAACTCGTGTGTAGATGAGTGCCACTTTTCGGAAGCGACAGGGACGCCCTGGTTACGAGTCACTAAGCACTGCCTGTAGCTCAATGCTGACTATGACTCACAACAAGGCGAAACAGGATATAACGAGAAACAAAATAATTTGCCCAGATGTCTGAAGAGAAACTTGCTATTTCTATTAAGATGCCAAATTCTACATTACCAAAAAGAGGCTCTCAAAGTTCGACTCATTCTGCTTTCACATACATCACAGGAAGGACAGTGTAAGCCTAGAGCTGAGGACTACCCATTCTGTAGAAACTGAGCTGAAACATCTATAGCATTACAGATGGCTGCACTCACACAAAGAGCCTTTAGCCTGTTCAGTTTCCACAAAACTGCTGCCTATCACTATGGGCAAAACGTTCATAGTGAAATTTCCAAATTGTAGCTATGGAATTAATAGAATGAGCCAATCAATGAGATTTTCATTGACTCAAGTTTGTTGTTGTCACTACACAGATCCCATGACCACTGAATATTTTACCTGCCTAGTGTGGATGCATACTTTTTGTTGATTTAAAGGCTGTATAAGATTTAAAGGATTTATAGGCTGTATTCTCCACATAAAGGTTGCAATGTTCACAAAACGAGTGGTAAAACACTCAGAACCTTCCCAAACACCAGGTGCATTATAACAAATGTTATGCTCTTTTTTTTATAGTATTGCTTTGTTCAATATCAAAAAGGCAGGGTTGACTAAAAGCTTTCCATTTTTCACGCTAGAGCGAGACATGTGGCCTGGGACCTGCAGAAGGGTCTGGATCACGTTTCTTCTCTCGACAAGTGATGTCTGACAACAGGAGGCTGGTACGGAGCGGAGCAGAATAAAAGTCCCCCCTCTCCCACGGCCCTCCAGCCCCGACGATCAGTCTCTAACATACTAACAAGCATCTCACTGTACTCGTCATTTTTTATCCTGTTAACACTGGCAAAAATACATTTTCATATACCAAAATACATAGTCGTATCTTTCAACTCTAAAACCGCGCGATTCAACCATTATAAAATGTGAGTTAAGAACAAAGAATGGTGAGTAAATCATTTGTTAAAACCGCAAACCTAGACGCGAGAGCTCTAGATATGTTGTTTGGATTGCAAGATGGTAGCACAGCTAGCAAAATTAGTTACTTGTTTCCTGGGAGGAAAAAAATACACAATTCTTAAGAAAATAGTTATAACACATGACATTTAAATAGCCCTTTTCGAGAACCCAAAAGACGCTTACAATTACAGATATACAAGAGACATCAGAAAACATAATAGATATAATATTGTCAGGATAACACCCTTGCAAAAGACTTGGAGAGCGATTAGGTAAATAAACATTCAAACACGTGGTTCATGAGGAAAACCATTTCAAAACATTTAAGAATTTGCCAGTGAAACGCACCGCCGGCACGTTTGCACGATGAGACTGGAAACAACGCAGGTCATTAAAGTCATAGCAGAGGGAGGACGCCATCACGTTTAAGCACTAAAGTTAGATAAACACGGACAGAACTCTGGTTAAAACATCTAAAATGTCATTCGGTATATTTTGGCAACTTCCAAAAAAGTCCCATGGCGGAAGTGTAAACGAACGCTGCCTTAAAACTAACGAAAAAGTTGGTGAAATGCTACAAATTGCGCGTGTAACGCTGGAAAGGAGTGAAAATGACGGAAACTCCAGACGTCACGCGCGTCCACCTCGTTCTGCTACAATTTAACCAAAGGAGCAAATTTACCACCCGCAACAAAAAAAACAAGAAATGCTCGTTACCTTCGTAGCATAAAATGCCGATATTGTTGTTCATTTTGTCCAAGTACTGGTAGTTCAACAGGTCCATCTTCGTAAGAAGCATTTATCAAGCTAGCAAAAAGACCAGCTTTTTTGCTCTCCACAGAAGCGCTGAAATGGGCAGTACGCGCGGTCAGATTTTCGCAAAGTCGTCCTCCGAGCTAAAGGCCCAGCCTTTAAACTTCTCGCACAGACCTTATTTCAACCCGTCGAGGGTTGTGTACTGTAGCAAAAGGGCTTACTCGACTTTACAAAGACTTTAGAAAAAGTTTTGCCGAATAAACGGGATTGAAAACGATTTAATATGGGACAAAGGGTCGCGCTAGTTCTCCTCACAGCCCGCTGTAAGTCGACTGCACTGCCGCAGACACGCAGGCTATGCTCGGTATGACTCGAATGTACACTCGTTTCCTCCAGGCACAGCATCAGCCACTGGGCATGCTCGCAAAATCCCTAGAGCGCCTCAAATGTCAGAGATTTTTCCTGAACAAGGTCAGCCTCCAAAACTCACGGGGTACAGTGCGCGTAATTTGGGGGGGTGGGTGGGTGGGTGAGGAGGGGGTTAAAAACAAGGGAGGGGCTGTTAAAACGGAGTGTAAACTGCTCCGGTAAATGTAATACAAATGTAATACCCGCCCTTCAAGAAAAAAGTTTGAGCCATTCTCAAACTATAATCTAATGCCATACTTCTCTAAAGATAAGTAGTGCGTCTATTTGAATGAAGACTAGTAGTCTAAGCCTGCACTGAAATTACCTTGAACGGAATACAGAATAAGTTATTGTAATAAAAAGAAGTTTTTCCTTAAATGCTCATCATTCTAACGACGTTCACGCTTTCCTAAACGAACTTCATTAATAAAAATCATCAAGCAGAAGATATTCTGAGCACAAAATATTTAGTAATACATTACTGCCCTCTAGCGGCAAACGCACTATGCGTCCTACTAGTAAACAGACCTTATGGTGTATTCATTCAGTTTCTATGAAATGGCAGTGTTCAGTCTTTAGGGACTTATTTCTGTATATTCGTTTTCTTTCAGTTGCATTTGATTGTGATCACTAGGCAAGGAAGACAGCACCTGTTCAATATGGCACAAAGTGTATTCATGAATACAATGTAAATCTGATAATTACCAACCAAGTAAAACAAAGTGCCTCTTTTTTATATTCTGGCTAGACCTGATAGCATGGCCAGGCTGATATTTCACGATAAATGGCAAGTTTTGTATGCAAGATGCAAATCATGCACAAATAAGTCTATACATGCAGTCTGCCACATGCTATGAGTTTTCCTGTGCAATAAGACAGTGTAAAGAAGAAGCATTAACAGCTGACATAATAGTCCCAACATTTAAAGTGTTCAAAATCGACGGTTTCATAGTCAAACCAGTGAAACAACTTTTTTAAGTAGGCATTACAGCTGGGGCGCGCCCATGTACACTACAATAGTTACACAGATAAAGCATTGCTTTACAAGAAAAAAATCAAATCAACATCAAATTTCACATGTTTACTTTCTATTTTAAAGAGGAACTGAGTGGTTGTGACTAAGGCTCTGAAGGTATATATGAACAGTATACATATATTTGACCTGACCTTTAGAGTGACACTAGGATGTCCTGCAGCACGTCGTGGCTCTCAGTAACAGCACACACTACTCAGAAACACCTCACTGGCATTTTTATTTTTTGTGTAGCACCTTTCAAATATTGCAAATTCCTGATGGTTGTGTGACTTATTTGTTTGTTTACCTTTTTGTAATCTATATCAGGGGTCACCAGTTCCAGTCATGGAGTGTATTCCCAGTTAAACACTCCAGTTCCAGTCATGGAGTGTATTCCCAGTTAAACACTCCAGTTCCAGTCATGGAGTGTATTCCCAGTTAAACACTCCAGTTCCAGTCATGGAGTGTATTCCCAGTTTAACACTCCAATTCCAGCTGTGACTTAAGCAGCTATGACAACACCCATTCGATTCACTGTCTACAGTTTTCCATTATAAAAAGATGGTGTTCTCACATTTTACCCAAATTCTAAAACTCTGTCCTCCTTTAGCGGAAATGAGGACAAATGGAGGTTGTAGTGTCTTCTCTCTGAGTCCGTGTAGTCTGGCCAACTCGGTCCCGTATACATCATGGAGGAGGGGGACGTTTTGGCCCAATTTTGCTCCACCGTTTCAGTTCCAGGTGACATCTCGTGCACGAACCATTCAATTACAACACACCTGAGAATCTTCATGGTCTTGTACGTCTAGACTGTACAAAACGTTCACGTCTCCTGCTGTCACAGACCACGCCGATGTACAACTGCCATCCTGCGCCCCACACCTGGTGATCTGGCACATGATGACCAAGAGAATTAATTTTTAATCATCTTTGATCACCTTTGATATATTTGAACGTGCTGCTCTGTAGTCCAGCTGCAATTGAGGTGGCCATTTTACCATCTTACGTTCATGAAAATGACTGACCGAGGTAACAAAGGGCTGGTCAAATACTGGCCCAATAAGTGTCTCTCTGACTGGTACTAGTTCACTTGGTCTTGTAAGAAGGATTTTAATATTATTTTACAACTCTGAAATGTTCCAAGATGTGCCTTAGAACAGGATTATGTTATTAGCTAAAGGAATGCCAGTTTAGACAATGAGTCTTTTGAGAAACTCCAAAGTATTTGTTGGAAAGTTGAGCAGCGGTGGTTCAGAAAGGCCTCCTGCTCAGAAATCATTCTTCAGTGATAGAGTTTGTTTCCTTGAACGTAGCAGCTTCTCCGTTCTTGTGTCAGCACCACTGAAGAGCATTTCAAAACCCACACTGGCTTCAGATTATTCCACCTGCCACGCCACACGATTTCATTAATGACATCCTCCTCTTGTTAAAGGAACAGAGATCTTTGATGGAGGTTCCAGTCCTTCAGATCAAGTACCCTAGTACTTCAAGGTGCTTTAGATTACGATACCAAGCAAACATCTGTAGGGGGAAGGTGTCCAGGAGGAATGTCAGGGACCACTGAGAAACCCCTTGTTCTGTACCTGTGATCTTCTCATACAGTGAGAATGTCCATTACACATTAGCAAAGATAAAGATGAGATAAAAACGTCTGATTTTTTTTTATTTTACAATGTTCTGCAACTGACAATTTCTTGTTTACAGTAAACATCAACGTTTGTTGAAATTCATGACTGCACAAACAGCGCTGCTCAAAGTTCCTGCAGTTATTTTTACAGTACAGCCATAAACATTTAGTAAGAAGAGGCAGTGAAGTGTGTTGTACTGAACATTCACATTCACATGTTGTACTGCACCAACACAAACTCCTGGTGCACTTCATTCTGATTCACTTATAACCACACAGTTTGTCCAGAGGAGCTACAGTACATTAGCCTGCTTCCCTCCTTTGTAATTTAAATGTTTTCATAACATCGCAGATCGATATTTTGGTCTGACAGTTCTGTGACCAGCGTGAACCAGGAAGTGATTCTGAAAGATTCAAATTCTGAAACTCTACACCCAGTTAACCTTTAACTGCTTGATGTATTTTCAACCAAGTGCGGCTGATGCATGAAAGCCCCGGGGCAGCAGGGGGTGTATTGAGGTGTGTAGGGGGTATTGAGGGTGGTGCTGTGTAGGGGGTATTAAGGATGGTGCAGTGTAGAGGGTATTGAGGGTGGTGCCGTGTAGGGGGGTATTGAGGGTGGTGCTCTGTGTAGGGGGTATTGAGGGTGGTGCTCTGTGTAGGGGGTATTGAGGGTGGTGCTGTGGCGGAGGGGTATTGAGGGTGGTGCTGTGTAGGGGGTATTGAGGGTGGTGCCGTGTAGGGGGGTGTTGAGGGTGGTGCTGTGTAGGGGGTATTGAGGGTGGTGCTGTGTAGGGGGTATTGAGGGTGGTGCTGTGTAGGGGGGCATTGAGGGTGGTGCTGTGTAGGGGGTATTGAGGGTGGTGCTGTGCTTTTCAACTGACCTCTCTCATCATCGAGATTACGGCTCCCTCTCTAACTTGGCTTCCTATGCCAAAGGGGATTAAAGGTCTATTCACACAGAGGGCCTAACTCCCCCATCTTTCCCTAAATCCAACCCCCCAAACTCGGTCAATACTAAGGAAAATGCCTCTCATTGGGTTTAGAGAGCCATTGTCTCATGTTTCACACACTTGGCAGAAAGGCCACGCCAAGTCTGAACAGTGCCTCCATTGAAAGAGCTGCTTAATCCATTGTCTTCAATTGTGGGTATTCCCCCGCAACTTCGGACGCTGCAGTGGACTAATGCCGGAGAGCTGGGCAGGATCTGCTCCGTAACCTTCTCAGGCTTTTACTCCCAAACAGGGGAAATCGGATTTGTCCAAATAGGACTCAGGCAAGAGCACAGAATCTTGGACAAACTAGGATATAATGATCGGCCTATACCCCCCCTCCCAAAACCACCTTGTGCTCAGGAACGTACAACTGAAAAAAATCTTTTCAAAAAGTAAATCATCAGTCCTGAGATGAAAAGTATTCTGCAGTAAATCGTGGGTGTAAAGGTCGTTGTTTTACCTCATGGCTTGTATCGTTATCCAAATGGCTCTGCCCCCCCCCTCCCCAAAAAACAGGCAACTCCATGAATATCAGAAAAGCCCAGTTGGTCTGGAAAGGCTTGTGGTTTTGATCCCGTTCAGAGCTTTAGCACAAAGCTGCTGGCAGGATCTCAAGGCCCTGGGTTTGTTGCAGGTGAGGAAGATGCAGGTGAGCGCGCTCAGACCGTGGTGCCTCATGGAGCAATCTCAGCGCTGCCCGAGCAGGAGAAGCAGCTATGGCCACTCAGTCTCATGCTACAACAATCATATTTGTTTTCTCCAAGACACAAAGTCTGGATGTAGTTGGGTTCTCAGTTCGGTTTTTTTTAGGGCCAAGAGGTAAATGTAACACTGTAACTGGGCAATTGCAAATACTTATAATACTAAATGATGTGACATATATAACACAATCTGAGCCATGATTCCATTTTGGGGGAATATTTAAATAAGAAGTCTGTTATTATAAAAGAGGTCATTTTCTTGACCTACATTAAAATGACAGTTTAGAATATAAAATGTAGATTAGAATATAAAGTGTGTGATGTAAAGGTGCAGACACCAACATCAGACGATGGAATATGGAATATGCACTGTAAATTGAAAAGTTAAACCAGCCTAACGCACATTGCTTTTTTTCAGAAATCACATTATCATGGCAGCCGTACAGCAGCTGGACCAGCAGACCGACCAGCACCAACCAGCCCCGACCAGCCCCAACCAGCCCCGACCAGCAGCCCCAACCAGCCCCAACCAGCAGCCCCGACCAGCAGCCCCGACCGAGCCGCCCGACCAGCCGCCCGACCAGCAGCCCCGACCAGCAGCCCCGACCAGCAGCCCCGACCAGCAGCCCCGACCAGCAGCCCCGACCAGCCCCCCGACCAGCAGCCCCAACCAGCCGCCCGACCAGCCGCCCGACCAGCAGCCCGACCAGCAGCCCGACCAGCAGCCCCGACCAGCAGCCCCGACCAGCCCCGACCAGCAGCCCCAACCAGCCCGACCAGCCGCCCGACCAGCCGCCCGACCAGCAGCGCCCGACCCAGCCCGACCAGCCCGACCAGCAGCCCGACCAGCGACCCCCCGCCCCACCAGCCGCCCCGACCAGCAGCCCGACCAGCCCGACCAGCCGCCCGACCAGCAGCCCCAACCAGCCCGACCAGCACCGACCAGCAGCCCGACCAGCCGCCCGACCAGCCGCCCCGACCAGCAGCCCCGACCCGACCGACCAGCAGCCCGACCAGCAGCCCCGACCAGCAGCCCCGACCAGCAGCCGCCCGACCAGCAGCCCCGACCAGCAGCCCGACCAGCAGCCCGACCAGCAGCCCGACCAGCAGCCCGACCAGCAGCCCCGACCAGCAGCCCGACCAGCAGCCCGACCCAGCCCGACCAGCAGCCCGACCAGCAGCCCGACCAGCCCACCAGCAGCCCGACCAGCAGCCCCCGACCAGCAGCCCGACCAGCAGCCCGACCAGCAGCCCGACCAGCAGCCCGACCAGCAGCCCCGACCAGCAGCCCGACCAGCAGCCGACCCAGCCCCGACCAGCAGACCCCCAACCAGCAGCCCCAACCAGCAGCCCGACCAGCAGCCCGACCAGCAGCCCGACCAGCAGCCCCGACCAGCAGCCCGACCAGCCGCCCGACCAGCCGCCCGACCAGCCGCCCGACCAGCCGCCCCGACCAGCAGCCCCGACCAGCAGCCCCGACCAGCCCCGACCAGCAGCCCCGAGCAGCCCCGGTCTCTCTGCCTGCTGAGCGAGTGCTACCACATATTGCCGACCTGCGGTCGCAACCTGAGAGCAACGTTATGCAACCGCAGGTTTCAGGCTCAAGCTCAAAGCGGCCAAGCAGTGAGCGTGAGAGACGCCCCAGAAGCTTCACCCACCACAGGTGAGAAGGGCGAATTATGTGACCAATCCGGAGGGGAGGGGGGGGCGTGTTGTTCCTGCTGTGCCGAGAAAAGAAACCAGATCCTCTGGTGTAGGACAGCACGGGGAAGTGGACATGGGACAGGTGACGTGGGACAGGTGACGTGGGACAGGTGACGTGGGACAGGTGCGGCGTCGGAAAACCGTTATGTTATTATTAACAGTAACAATAATAAGACCTGATTGCTTCTAATTTGAATATGTGCCTTTAGTGGTGCTCATTCGTTTGTAATTATTCTTTATGCTGATTGAACCATTAATATTTATAGTCCAAACTTGTCCCCAGCACCACCCCCCCCCCCCAAATAAATAAATAAACATAAATAAAATGTAACATAAACATAACATAAATAAAATAAAATGCCAAGGCTCAGCAGAAGAGCTCTGCCCCTGAGCGCCAAGGCTCAGCAGAAGAGCTCCGCCCCTGAGCGCTGAACCGTCAGTCAGCCCCTCCTGAAGTTCTGCCGCTTAAGTGCAGATCCACATCATGGCGGCTGCTTCGCTGCACAGGCACGACGTAAGAAAGACTTCTGTTTATACAAACTAGTTGTGCCAGTTGACGCCGTGCCAGAAGGCGACGCCCACATTTATGTTGACCTGTTCAGCTGCTCACAACTGCCTTGGCAGCTCCAGTACCAGAATAGTGAACAAACCAGTAGACCTGTCAATCAGTACCAGAGGTTTTCCTGATCCTTAGACAGATTACAGGAGGCAGCGCTGCACAGTTAACATGGAAAGTAATTAAACTTTAGACATGGCTGGTCTTAAAAAGCGACTTATGGCATAATCCTTGTACATTTCAAAACTGGCAGTAACCAACCTTGAACATTTATCATCCTCCAAAAAGTGTCTCATGGATTATGTGTTTTTGTGGGTCTCATAGACCATGTAATTCATCAAGATGTCTCGTGGAGAGAGATTAGCATCTCGCCAGCTAAAACTCCCAGCAAAACAAGCCTTTTGCATTGGCTTCCGATTAAACATCGAATTGAATTTAAAATTCTTCTCTTAACCTATAAGGCGTTAAATGGTCTTGCCCCACAATATCTGAGTGAACTCATTGCTTACTACAACCCATCTCGCCCTTTACGCTCCCAAAATGCTGGATTTCTCTTAGTTCCAAAAATTTGTAAGACTACAGCCGGAGGCAGAGCTTTCTCCTTTAAAGCCCCTCAATTATGGAATAGCCTTCCAGCTCCAATCCGAGATTCTGACACAGTTCCAATCTTTAAATCTAGACTTAAGACTCACCTATATAATCAAGCCTTCAGTTAAATATTCCCCTAGTAAGGTGCGGGGCTCAGGGGCTCCCAGACGTTGAGATTTCTGGTAATCTGAGATGTTGATGCTGTCATCCAGCTGTGTCATGGCATCACTCTAGTTGTGACTGACTTGACTGGAAAGCAATGTCTCAGTGAGCCCTCATGACTGTGGTCACCTCTGGACCCCTCCCTTTAGTTAAGCTGCTATAGATTAGCCTGCCGGAGCTACATGCTAATCACTGGCACATGAGCTATGTACATTTAAATCAATGGTGGTTAAACTGACATCCTCACACTCAGTCTGTACTGTCCATCTTTTTGCATGCTTCTTCTACCCAAGACGACTGCATGCAAGCACCTACAAGCACCTGGGAGATGGTCTGGCTCGCCGGTGGATGTACTGATGCCGGGGTTGGATGTACCATTGTCATAGGGGACGTGCTGATGCTGGCTCCTACCTGAGGCTCACCATCTGCACCGAAGGGACTGTGACTACTTGGCCAGGGAACAAGAACTTTAAGCTATAACTGTAGAACCACCTCTTGTTCACAAATACGGACTGGTGCTAACGGGCCGCCCAATGGAGGATGGGTTCCCTTTTGAGTCTTGGTCCTCCCAAGGTTTCTTCCTATTCCCGCCATCTTAGGGAGTTTTTTCCTTGCCACTGTCGCCTTTGGCTTGCTCATTAGGGATCTGGACCCATACAATTTGTAAAGCTGCTTTGAGACAACATGTGTTGTAAAAAGCGCTATATAAATAAAATTGACTTGACTTGACTTTTGTCAATAAAGAGCAGGAGCTCAGGTAGGGTGAAATAGCGCCCCCTCTGTCCATATCTGAGTCAGGTCCTCGTGCACTAACACCTCTGTCTGTCTGAGACAGCAGAGCTGAAATGCAAGTAAGGGCTCTGCTGATAAGATACCAAAGAACACAAATTCTCAGAGGTATTTTTCCCCAGAGGTATTTTTTGTGCTTAGAGTTCAGTGCCATTATTCTTTGGCAGAGTGTTGCTGTCGTTTATGTGCCCAACTTTCTAGTTTGGACCTGTTGTGGGTTCAGACCGGTGCTTACTGGTAAAGATGAAGCTTTAGTTGTGAGGGACTAGCCTTGTATCACAGCATGTATCAAAGTTGCTGTACTAAAGACATGTTAACGTCTTAAAGATCTACAAGTCAAGATCTTTTGGCTGTCATGTGTAGCAAGGGAATCCATGTTGTACAAAACCCCATTTCAGCCCCCACTGTGTGCTTCTAGAACTGACTTTAAAGCAGTGTGCCATGTTGCTACAGACACCCGTCTACAAAGCAGCCATGTTGCTACAGATGCCTGTCTACAAAGCAGCCATGTTGCTACAGACGCCTGTCTACGAAGCAGCCATGTTGCTACAGACGCCCGTCTACAAAGAAGCCATGTTGCTACAGATGCCTGTCTACGAAGCAGCCATGTTGCTACAGACACCCGTCTACGAAGCAGCCATGTTGCTGCAGACACCTGTCTACGAAGCAGCCATGTTGCTACAGACACCCGTCTACAAAGCAGCCATGTTGCTACAGATGCCTGTCTACGAAGCAGCCATGTTGCTACAGACACCTGTCTACGAAGCAGCCATGTTGCTACAGACACCTGTCTACGAAGCAGCCATGTTGCTACAGATGCCTGTCTACAAAGCAGCCATGTTGCTACAGACACCCGTCTACGAAGCAGCCATGTTGCTACAGACGCCTGTCTACGAAGCAGCCATGTTGCTACAGACGCCTGTCTACGAAGCAGCCATGTTGCTACAGACACCCGTCTACGAAGCAGCCATGTTGCTACAGACACCCGTCTACGAAGCAGCCATGTTGCTACAGACACCCGTCTACAAAGCAGCCATGTTGCTACAGATGCCTGTCTACGAAGCAGCCATGTTGCTGCAGACACCTGTCTACGAAGCAGCCATGTTGCTACAGACACCCGTCTACAAAGCAGCCATGTTGCTACAGATGCCTGTCTGAAGCAGCCATGTTGCTACAGACACCTGTCTACGAAGCAGCCATGTTGCTACAGACACCTGTCTACGAAGCAGCCATGTTGCTACAGACGCCTGTCTACGAAGCAGCCATGTTGCTACAGACACCCGTCTACAAAGCAGCAGTGCACGTGCGTTTGGTGACGTCTGCAGAAAGACGTTCCCACCATCTCCACGTGACCTGCACCCTTAGCTTCCTCCCTGCAATAAGATAAACTCAATGTCAGGCAGCACTTGATCAGCCTGGCTGCATACATATTCCGACTAGCGGGGAAATTCATTCAGCATTGTGTGCAGACGTAGATACAGTCAGGGTATCGTTAAGGAGGGAGGGGCAACTTCAGTGTGGTGTGAAGCACAACTGCTGTATATATGTGAACCAAGTTGAACAGGTGCACCATGGAGGTCAGGAATTCCACATGATACAAGGTATGAAATTATGGGAATCTCAGCTGGGTAATAAGTACTTTTATAAGTGTTGTGATCATTTTACCCTGAAATGAGCCATTCGATGAATCATGATTTGGCCTCAAAACATCTTAATGATTAATATCCCAGTACTGACTGTTGCATACTGATTTTTAAAAACATTGAATATATTGATAAATCCAGTATATTGTTCATCTCTGTGTAAAGGCACATGACCGTGGCCATTAGATCAATGCACCCATACCAAAAAACAGTAATAAGCACTTCCATCACATGTCATACCTTCCCATCAGTTGTCAGGCAAGACAGTGGAGGATCACCAACTTAAAACTGGAGTATTTTAGCAGGTCTCCTGTATTCCTCAGTGGTTTCTTTGATAGACTGAAACAGTTGTGTCTTAACATTCAATAGTGAGTGTCTGCAGTGTCTGTGTATCCCATCCACCCCCACCCTAACCTCTGACCTTTGCCCCACAAGCCGAAGGTCAGCTGCTTCCATGGACTATCAGTGAACCCTGAACTCTCCATGATTAGAAGAGATGTTGCTCTGCTCTGCACTGCCTGTATTTTATAATACAAGACCCCCTAATTTATCTCCCATTGATACAAACTGTACAGCTGCACACACCTCCTTGTTCTGCTGGAGAGGCGCTTGACATTTGGTGCTGCTTGAGTGGCCTTAATTATTGCAGAATGGGAGATGACAGGACGAATAATAATGAAAGGCACCATTGTTTCCCTTGCAAAAAAAGCTATTAAAACTGCACCCAGACCCTTGCAAATGAGTACGCAGGGACATGAGGACTGAGACCTTCTGGCATCTTCACAGTGTTACCTGATGTACAGATACATTTATAGAGCAGGGACACTTAGCAAACTGTATTTTTTGGTCTCACATCTTTCACATTGACGTGTCTCACTGACTTTAATCCTCTTTGTCATGCATTTCCTGTATTATGGGAGGATATAGAGGATATATATATATATATATATATATATATATATGTGTGTGTGTGTGTGTGTGTGTGTCCCAGATGCCCACAGTTCAGGTTCACAAAACAATCATCATCCCAGGGTTACTCTGTAACATAAGGGACTGTGTAACATAAGGGACTCTGGAACATAAGGGACTCCGTAACATAAGGGACTCTGGAACATAAGGGACTCTGTAACATACGGGACTCTGTAACATAAGGGACTGTGTAACATACGGGACTCCGTAACATAAGGGACTCCGTAACATAAGGGACTCCGTAACATAAAGGACTCTGTAACATAAGGGACTCCGTAACATAAAGGACTCTGTAACATAAGGGACTCTGTAACATAAGGGACTCTGTAACACCTGCATGGAACCTGAAGCCCAGGCACATCTGCCTCTGCATCACCTCAAGAGGGCAGCACTGGTCATTTTGGGCTTTTCGTTGATCTTTGCATGATCTAAAATCTAATGATGTGAATCAGTTGGGTTGAAGCAGAAGAAACTGCATTATGCTGTGCCTGTTGCCTTTCTTGACTGGAGTTTGACACCAGTGGTCTGTAAAAATAAACACCCATATGCCAATGTGGTGAAAACGCCCCCAGGTGGGACTGGTCATGTGAGACTAATGGAACATCCAGGCTGAACCTCGGGGTGTCAAGGACACTTCAGTTCCATGAGAACTCAGGATGGATGGAGGCATGACATCATAATGGAGCCTGAAGAAGTGCGATCCAATCACAGCAGCAACTCAGCCAGGCCGGAACGGGATTCGCACAGTCCCAACAAAGGAGCCGGTGAGCAATTACCAACATGTCTTCCCTCTGGGACCAGGAGTTGCTGGCATGTTTGGGCATTCCATGGAGACAATAACAAAAAGGAACCACATCAATCTTTCATGAAGAAGGGGAAGAAAGGTCCCAGGGACACAGAGGTCAACTTCCTGTTTGGGTCTGGGCCACAGGTGTTAGAAGCAGCAGTGGCATGGCCAAAACAAACATGCAGTATAAAGGACTAGAGGTCTGGACTGGGAGGAGGCATTGTCTAGTCCACCTCCTGTTGGCAAGAAGCCCTCAGTACTGGAGGTAAAACTTCAGCCAGTTGTACCACTGTGTCAACATGAAACTCACCATCGTTCCTAAGATTACATCACAAGTACACAATCTCAAATCTTTAGTGTACCAGATTTACATAAGAATTCAGTACTATGAACCACTCTGCTCTTTGACCCAGGGCTCGCAGTTAGCTTTAAAGTGATTGAATATGCTGGAAGCATGTTGTATTCATCTAATCATGTTATAGGGCTTAATGTGATTGCTGTCCCCAGCCTATGGGTGGAGTAAACCAAGCGCCATGTGGATTTTTCAGCCAAGTCACCACCCTAACATCAAAACGAAAACCAAAAAAGCAACCAATTAGAACCACACCTTCCAGCCATCCCATTGTGCATTCTCTCGACATATTCCACTCACCATCATCATTTTCCTTGCGTTGTGGACCAGGGCCAAATTGCCACTGAACTAATTCAAGGCCTCTCCCTGGAAGTTACCCAGCATTCCAAAAGAAAACTCCAAAAAAGATTCCAAAAGAAAGCAAGCGAGTAGAGCTTCCACAGCGCCAGCAGGGACTACACTGCGTTGTGAAAGCAGGTCAACTTGAATTGTGTGAACACAAAGGGGCCTGCACAATCACAACAAGAGTGACATCAGCCCGGTCCATAACAAAAACCCAGCAGGAAGGTGATGGGGGGGGGGTTTGTGTGTGTGTGTGGGGGGGGGGGGGGCAGCCCCTCTCTCACTATGCTCGGGGCAGTCACACGGCACGGTCGCTGTCACTGATGTCACCGATGCAAGAACGTCCACGTATGACATGCAGACTCAGTTTCCTCATCATCATCTTCCAAATGTTCATACTCAAAGTTGAGTTAGAACAGTATAATGAAGCTGAAAGTGAGTTTTCAGATATGATTAACCCCTGAAATGGTCTTCAGTTAACGTTGAGATTGTAATACATTATTAATAAGTAATATATTATTCAGTTACTGCAAACAGAATGTGTTGCAAGCCCAAACCAGTGCTACCAACAGTGCCAGCAACATTAAAATTAATTATAGTCATTAAAAATCCAATGAATCTGTTAGGTTAACAACACAGTTCAAACGGGTCTTGAAAAATGTCCCACCACCCCCAACAGGCTGTGCACATAATATTGTACGTAAGGCGAAGTGAATGTTGAGTAGGATTTGTTTCTGCCTAATCTAGGAAGGAATTTTTAACCTACTAAATTCGTTGTAGTGTGATTACTGAAATATTGTGGGCCGGGGGAAATTACTACTGAGGTTGAAACTCAGCATGTTCTTGTTCGGTTAAGTAGCGATACCATGTGGTTAATATTGGATCCGCTGCAGGCGGTCTTGATACGATCCTCTCAGGAAAGCGCTCGTGCAGTTCTATACACATGATGTCATGCTGCACGCGTCTCCTCAGAAACGCGTGAAGCGCGTTACATAACCAGGTTCTGGAGTTCTACACGCGCACGCAGTCGCACTGCTACCAACAATTTTCAGACGGTCGTGAAGACAAGCGATGGTTGTTGTGTCAAAGGACACAGCCGAACTGTGTCATCGCTGTACTGTATTGCTTGTATACAAAAATAGCAGCCAAAGGACATAACCGCACAACCGTTGTTCACTCCTTTAAAAGTCTAACTTTCTTCAAGTTTTCTACAAGATATTTAAAAAGCAACATTAACTAGCGCGAGGAACACTGGACTACACTGTGGACTGTAGAAAAACACTGTGGTGTATGTTGAACTTAATCTGCGATTAGTGATAAAGCAAAACTTACGTTTCTCGTCATCCGCGTGCACTAAAGATGCCGCTCTTGATAAAACATCCAGAGGCGTTTCCATCCTTAGTAAGAACCTAATGAAAAATTACAAATTCAAAAACGCCTCGAAATAAGGTGTTTCTAAAAAGAAATCGGCGTCTTCTTAATGTTGCCCGTTCCAGGAGCACAATACCCGGTATGATTGCGTTCTAATCAAACAGATGGCTCCTAATCTCGCCGAGTCAAACTGAGAAATCTGACCCGTTAACATCTCCTACCTGTAGTGCCTAAACTATAGCATATTAAAAAGAAGGCGACAGTCGCTTCGTTTCACTGATGGGTGTTTTCAACTTAATTCGCTGAATGAATTGACACAACCCTCGGCGCGCGCTCCTCCTCAACGTTCTACTTCCCACACTTCACATTCCTCAGATACCGCTGTAGTTTAACCGGGGAAGTGCTTACAAACGCGCTCGGCAGCAAACTGCTCTGTGTAGGGCGTAATTTGGCCCAATCGCCGTATACGTGCTTGTAGTAATCAATATAATCGATCCTGCATTTACAGTGGGAAAAGCTGAAAAGTTGTATCGTCTGATCTCCAGGAAGTGTTCGATGTTAAGGGCAGTTTCAAGCAACTACTCATACAGGAATGTATTAGGAGGTAATGTAAAAAAGATAAAGGTTAATAATTTTGATTTTCGCGATAACAATTCAAAAGTGAATTTTAACAGGTGTTTTTACCTTTATAGGGTCGCTGCGTTACACTATGGGCGATTTGTAGCGTGGCTAATAATTAACTACCTTATGATTGTTTTGTACACAATTCCTAAGACGTTCGCCTTCTTCATCTAAGTGCATCTAAAATGCACTGCATATTTGAAGAATCACAGCTGTGTGCTATGCATATAAACAACGAAGTAGGTCACTGAAACGACCAGCTAACTACATACCACTTTGGAGCGCCACTTTGGAATGTCCTAGATTTCGACAGTGCCGTCAATTTAAGAGAGGAAAAAGCCACAAGTATTGTAAAATCCACAGAAACAGCTAAATGTGTTCCGCGTATCCAAGACTTCGTTCAGACTACAGCGCTCTGGAGACGTAGACACGCACGAGTTTAGAAGAGGAATGCTTGGAATGACGGAATTCTTCCTAGCAGGTGGTGAAAGTGGAGAATTCTCATTGGCTAAGGTCAACAAAAATGAGATCAGCATACATTATGCTAATATATGGATTACGTCATAACCTTGTAAAAGGTAGCGTGATGAAGCACTGTGGTTGATAAACAGTGGATGTCTAAATAACAAAGTGAAGAGAAAATGAGAAATTCGAACAGTTGCAATTTCGGAGAAGCACAAATATGCTGACGGCCCTTTCAGGCAGGGGAAGGACATGCTATGCTATACTATGCTATGACAGAGTAGTAATTTATTTGCCAGGCTGAGATTTTGTATGACACTTTAATGTAATAAACAAGAGGGTTCTCGTGCAGACTGACGGATTCGTTTCAGCAATTTGTTTATTTATTTTTAAAGGATTACATTATTTGGTAAGATGAATTCACTTCAAATCAAACAATTCTATCAGTGATTTTGCATTTTTAAAGAGGAGAAAACATTGTGTAACAGTTTCATGTGTAAAGTAAATTCCCATACATTTTGGTGCAGGTTACCCGTAGGCAAGCACCAATCATCTGGAGACATGTATGAAATGTTATTTATGTACAATGTCTCACATAACCATAAATAAACATGACTTGGTTCACCTGAGTGCATGATTAACAGCACTCAGACATGACTTTGTGGCATTGTAAAATAAAACAAAGTTAAATGTTAAAAAAAAAATGTTCAGCCAACACAGTAGCTCATGAGAAACCGGACAGGAGTGATCATGATGTCTTCATGATGTCTTCCTCCTCCAGCCTTTCCACATCTTCCACAGCTTTCTCACACTGTACGACACCGTCTTCAGGAGTCCTTTGGAAACAGTCAAAGCAGGACTGTCTTACTTCAGATTCCCAGTGGAACACGGAGCACATAATTTGTCCGTAACCAAAAATGCTGAAGATCTCAAGAACGTGTGAGGGAGCAGATACATGTGTACCTGCTGTGGCGACTCCTTTAACGCTCTGTGATATACTTGAGGTCTTCACTATTGATGAGATACCTTTAAAAGAGAGAGATACCAGTAGTTACAGTTTGTTAAGTATGGTGTGTGCCAATGTTATGAACGTTATGAATGTCATGGAGTGGCCACTCCTCACTGATTCCAAGAACAGCAACGACCGCCACAAACCTGCACGGTAATAACGATCTTATTCTGCTTTGTTGTGGCGGCATTTCTCTGCAGAACAAAGCAGGCCGGCAGCTGGGATCCCACTAATGAGGGCCAAGCCCAGAACCTAAAACTGCAAGTGGCTAGAATTTCCTGTTCCACAATCCAGTGGTAACCCAACAATAGTACAGCAAAACAGGTAACTTGACAATAACCTCTGCAGCTAGGGAACAGAGTCAAACCCAGAGCTACCTGCCCAAAACGCTGAGCTCCACCTCACCTTCCACAAACTGGAAAAGCAACGCTGCACCAACAGAGGTAAAACGTGCTAGCGAGGTCCACTGTACAACCTACTGCGAATATAACTAATGTTGATGTTTAATTCTGATGTATTAATGTTTCATATTAAGCTGCTAATAATTTTGAGGGTTCAAACAAACCAGTAAGGCCACGTTTTTCCTTTCGTGATCGTCACTTGACGATGAAATCTCGTATCATCTGTTATCGCAAATAATCGTGGGGGAAAAACAATTAGTAACATTAAGGACTTAAAGTCTTGGTGGTGCCAATGGCACCACGACAGCATTACAAGGTCAACAGTTTAAGACTGATATCAATGTTTTGAAAACCGTAAACATTCAAACGTTGGCGCTCTGCTAAGGTTTCTGAAGAGCCTTTGTCAACATATCCAGGCAGGCCGGTTAGGTGAGACAGGCAAACACTGCCCAGTCAGAAGATCTTCAATCACTCTTTTCTTTCCCATTGTATTCTCAGCATTCCCATGATCCTGCAAACAGTGTTTTTTTCTGACCGTCAGTACATGCCAGTGTTAAAACGTTCAGTGCTGAGCCTGAACTTACCGCGAGGTGGCAGAGTGAGTGGAGGATCCAACTGTGAGCCCGTGCGCTGTGACCAGGACTGGTGTGTAACTCCACATGCTTATTGATTCATGCTCATTTTTACAAAAACCTCCGTATCACAGTCAACATGATACGGGACTTTACTTCAGCCGGTGGTCTGGTGGTAAGGAACCTATTTTCCATTTAACCACCGATGTAACAGTTAACCTACTGTCTGATATAGTGATTTGATGGAGGTTCAGATGGTAATTCCACACTGTACAGAACTGTTCTGTTGACAGATTTTACCCAACTCGAATTTAGCCAACAAGCGATTTATTAATTTACCACGTCGCAACAGTCTGATCCACTGGACAAAATATGCTACGGATCACACAAAACACAAAGAAACTGCATGAGTAATTTGCTGATAACGTGCCTAGCCACGTCTAACTCAATGCACCCTCCACACTGGGCTGTTTGGAGCCTGTTTGGAGCCTGTTTGGAGCCCGTTTTACCCTGCTGTACTATGAAGCCACAGTCTGGGTCCTGGGCCACCTGCAGCAGAATCTCCTCCACATCCCGGTTCTTCCCGGGCGGATCCACCAGGCGGGTGATCTGCTGCTGCAGCGAGTGAGGCAGCGCCATCAGCTGGGTGAACTGGCCCTCTGGACTCTTGTCCACCTGGAGGGAAACGGGGGGTCAAAGGTGAAACCCTTACGGACATTTCAGACGTGACATCTAAACATAAGCTAAAGCTGAGGTCAAAGGTCAATCATCACAGGCACCAAATAAATGAAAATAATCTAAAATCCAAACAAGACCAAAAACGTTAGGGGCTTTAAAAGAGCAAATATTGTGACTGTATTTCTGCGACTGAAGTGTTAACGGTTTTCGTAGATCTCTGCATCTGAGTTCGACCACCCCGTGGAGTTAAATCACCCCGTGGAGTTAAATCACACACATATCAAACGTGAGGTTTCACTGAAGTATCTTTGGCATTGCTGACGATGACGCCAGTGTCTGATCACTGTCCCGTTTGTTTCCTTTAAGGATTCTTCAGTAGAGCTAATAAATAATCAACCTATATATGCTTCCTAAAATAAATATTTATCGTAGCAACTAAAGAGCATTTTTTTATGGAATGTCCTGATAATGAGTGAACTTGTTTTGAGACATAAAGGCTGAAATCTGTTCCTTTTTTCTCTCGTGTTTTTGGCCTCAAGGCATGAAGTAGACAGACCTGCAAATCAGTCTGTGCATTTAACTGCACCTCTTTCTGAGATTATCTGTCAAACTTGACGTGTGGTTCAGTCATCCCTCTGTTTAACATTGGACACACAGTGTTTTAAGCTCACTGTCCCATAATACTGGGCATGTTCAAACAGTTCAGCTGTTCTTAATGTCAGGAAATCGGCCTTGGAACACATCTGAGAACAGTCAACACCCACTCCTGTCAAAAAGGAAGATTTCTAAATGGAGATTTAGAAGGGACTGTAACCAAGACTTTGTTTATCAAAGGATAATTTGAGAGTTTGTAACATACATTGACTGGCAAGGGAATATGTTAACGTTTTTAATAAAAAAAAAATGCATGCAACTCACACTTACAATCTCTTGCTGCTTAATAGCACCCCCTGCTGGACAAAAGCTAACTAACTAAAGATGTAATGTAACAGTAATACGGACATCATAGCGCACCTCTAGTCTCCCCTGTTGTGGCTTGTAAACCACCTGTGGACACTCCTGGAGAATGTCACTGTATAAAATCCGGAAGTGGCGCATATTGTCCTTTACGATGTTTGAAACTTTGGATTTATCCTCACCAATCAGCATCCTGAAATCCCCTAGGAACATTATACAATCACAGATGATGATTACGCATGACAGACAGTAGAAGTCAAGCATGTCATTATTTAACTGGCCCTTCTCATTCAATCCACAACATCCATTTGTCCAATAACTTCAAACTGATTCGTTGCACTATACTTGTCGAGCTGTGACTATAGTGATTTGTAATTTGCTGTGACTATAGTGATTTGTAACATTGGACAGATGCATCCAGCTGCCGTTTATGTCGTCAAGCGGTGCACAGAATACGCAGGCTCACCAGAGTAAGACAGTCCAGCAATCTGGTGGAAAAGTTCTTCCTCAGAGAAGCTCTCTGGCAGGGTGAGGATGGCAGCGTTCACGGCGCTCTTCAGGTTTGACACCAGGGCGGCGTGAAGCTTCCCGTTCTCGCTCTGCTGCAAAATCCGCACCTCAGGAAAGTGAGTACAGAGCACAGGAGACTAGTGGGAGCTCACGGAGGGGGCGGAGCTCATAGAGGGGGCGGAGCTCACGGACGGGGCGGTTAGCAGCAGGCAAGCAAGTGCATCTGTTTTCAGGAAATCGATTCCGGGAACATTTCAAAATGACAGCATTTTACTAACCCTAACCCTAACACCAACACCAACACCAACACCAACTCTAACTCTAACCCTAACCCAAACCCTAACATAACCCTAACACCAACTCTAACTCTAACCCTAACATAACCCTAACCCTAACGCTAACATAACCCTAACACCAACTCTAACCCTAACATAACCCTAACCCTAACCCTAACATAACCGTAACCCTCCAACATTTCTCACAATTAAAAAATAATAGGCCTAATCTCGCCCTGGTTTTATTCCAGATTATATGTTCAAGCATTTATCTGAATTAGCAGAGATTATTATTCATATATACCACAATGCTACCTACCTATATTGATATGTTCCACAAAAAAAGACATCCTACTTGTTCTATTACTTTCACATAGTTTACTATAAAGTTTGAGAACTTAAAGAGCTCTCATTTCAGTATAGTCTTACTGGGAAAAAGCTACTTTAATGAGATAACTAAGGAATTTAGGTACATAATGTATGGCTACAACTTACATCTTTCCTCTACTCGTCGGTCATTGTTCTTGTTCATAAAGATTGTTTTGTATACTAAAGCAGATCAGACATTAAACAGTGTCTTTGGTTTCAACCCAAATCAAAGACCAATATACAGATCTATGACTACAGCATCATCTCTGCAGATGAGAACTTCCTGAAAAGCAGCAACAGATGAACTTTACGTTACATTTTATTTATGATTCATGATACTTACTGGTTTGTGCAACCTCCCAGCTACATACATTGTTTTCCAGTGAAGCAAGTCATCGATCAAGGAATCTGTGCTGATGACACCATACTTGATTATCTGCAATGACAAGTCATGCTGAAGCCATGTTGTAATCAGGTTTCCCAACCAATCACCTTGGCCCATTTCTCCTTGCCTAAAGCAGGCAAAAGAAAAAAAACCTACATAAATTCCTACGTAAGTGTCATCACATCAGTCCTCAACTTAAAAACATGTCTGTTAATTTGCTGTTGGTGACAGGTATAAGTGCAGTGTGATATACAGCAGGCAAATACTGAAGGTTTTTGAGTGAATCTGCCCATTAAACTGAAAACACCTGAAATATTTTACAAAATGTACAAACCCTTCCTTCAGCAGGCACCAAGGCGTTGAAGTACACCCCGGCTCCATAGTGACTCTGAATGCTGCTAATATGCTTTGGACCAAAACATTTTAAGAAAGAGTAGTGTTTCCTGTTTTCTATCAAGTTCATAGTGTGCCACGTGATGGGGTCATCCACAGCAAATATGAAGTCCATCATGTTTTTCTAGAAAAACAAACACAAACAATGTATGACGGGCTAGCTGCGTAATTCAGCAACAAAAACACTTAAGTCATATGACCACAAGCTTGCGATCCAATCTGACAGTTGCCGCAGAGAGGAGTGCTTTGTAAAGGTAGACACGTCGCTGTCTTACCCCCATCTGCCCCTGAGTTGTCCCAGCCTGTTTAAAAACCCCAGATCCATACGCGACTGCCAGGCTGATGTCTTGGGGAAATTGTGACAGGATTCTCCGGAAGAAAACACTTGTATTCTGTAAGGCTGGAAGCGTCATTTTAAGAAGTGAACTACGTTTGTAGACACTTATAGTGAGGAAGTGTATAATATTTTAATCTTTTCATGTGGGCTTGGAGATAATGGCTAAAGCTAAAGCTAACTACATTTATGGAGCCATCTAGACACTCTTGCACAGCACGGAAAACAGCGCGTACGCTGTCGCGCAGCGCCATCTAGTGGTTTGGAGGACGTTACAATCACCCACAGTGAATCGGACCCAAGGAAACGGCAAGGCGATTGTGTTGAACATTACTGTAAGAAAAAGAGAAAGAAATGTTTTCTTTTGTGTAAGATATAGCGGGCTGTTACCATAGTTTATACATTATCTAACAGGAGAGACCCCACAATCTATTATTTACATTTGACTTGCATTAGTTAGTCCTAATGCCACTTTGCCACATCTTATAAGTGCCCTATAAGATGAGCTGAATTAACTATTTTGTGCAACATTGAATATCTTGTTTTCAAAAGCCATGTGATATAAATGGACATGTGAGCTGATTACGGATATAACGGTCTGAATTCTGAATAAATTGTTCCGTTTTGATCCATTGACAGGTTGTAGCACAATTGCCCGATTCATAGAACGTGTCCTTTTTAATGAACCTTTGCGAAAAAAACAGGTGTTGGTGTCCAAATGTGCATTACTGTGTTCTACCACTTGAGGGCATAAAAGCGTTTTTAATGAACGGTTGTGTCAGCAGTCCCAGTCCTAATGAAATCAGTTCGCTAGTTGTCAGTTATGTATGAAAATGACTTTAAAGAATTAAATGAATTGATGCATTTCAATTGAATTTCAACTTGTCTTTTAAAGTCTTTAAATATATATTTTATTTAATAAAATAAAAACTACTTATTTGTGTTAGATGAGGATATTTTAAGACCACCTGCTAAATTCCATAATCATTGAACATTCAGTGCAGACATGTGATATTGTGGTATAGCATACTGATCAGAAATCTGTAAGCAAAGTACAATACCTGGCAACACAAGGCTTTCTGTGGGGAGTGCCAAACGGGCCACAGGGCAGTATGGTCCACAGGGCAGTATGGTCCACAGGGCCACAGGGCAGTATGGGCCACAGGGCCACAGGGCAGTATGGTCCACAGGGCAGTATGGTCCACAGGGCCACAGGGCAGTATGGTCCACAGGGCCACAGGGCAGTATGGTCCACAGGGCCACAGGGCAGTATGGTTCACAGGGCCACAGGGCAGTATGGTCCACAGGGCCACAGGGCAGTATGGTCCACAGGGCAGTATGGTCCACAGGGCCACAGGGGTTTGCCATGCTATAACATGCAACGTCAGCAGTTGAAATTAATTTGAGGATTTTTCTCAGCTCTAAGCACTACAACAGTGATGGATGGATGGTATTATCATTAATTAGTTTTCAGCCTGAGTGCCATATTAATGTAAAATAGGTCAGCTGCTAGTAATGACAAATGTTAGGTTAGCCTGTTTTCCCTAGCTGGTGCTTAAGATCGTTGCGGTAAGGTGTGCTGACATTGCTCAAAAACTGCCCAACTTTCTGCTCAGACTTAAATACGTTTTTAACCTTTTTTTAAATAATGTAACAAAATCCAAGAGGCCAATTGGTAGAGCAACAGTTTTCCAAAGTCGTGGAGTGTTCAATGACTTAACGTCCCTGTAAATTAGAGGCGGTAATGCAAAGTGATAAGCAGTCCTGGAACAATACAGTGTACTGTTGTGGAGAGGCAGTGTTTGAGCAGTGTTTGAGCAGACAGTGTACTGTTGTGGAGAGGCAGTGTTTGAGCAGTGTTTGAGCAGACAGTGTACTGTTGTGGAGAGGCAGTGTTTGAGCAGTGTTTGAACAGACAATGTACTGTTGTGGAGAGGCAGTGTTTGAGCAGTGTTTGAGCAGTGTTTGAGAAGACGGTGTACTGTTGTGGAGAGGCAGTGTTTGAGCAGTGTTTGAGCAGACAGTGTACTGTTGTGGAGAGGCAGTGTTTGAGCAGTGTTTGAGCAGACAGTGTACTGTTGTGGAGAGGCAGTGTTTGAGCAGTGTTTGAGCAGACAGTGTACTGTTGTGGAGAGGCAGTGTTTGAGCAGACAGTGTACTGTTGTGGAGAGGCAGTGTTTGAGCAGTGTTTGAGCAGACAGTGTACTGTTGTGGAGAGGCAGTGTTTGAGCAGTGTTTGAGCAGACAGTGTACTGTTGTGGAGAGGCAGTGTTTGAGCAGTGTTTGAGCAGTGTTTTAGCAGTTTGGGCGAGCTACGGCAGGAGATAATCTGAGTAAGTATTAAAGTATTAAAGTATCTTTTTTTTAATGCTTTATTAGAAGCCAGAAAGGACCGCAGAGGGAAGTGGATACAGGAGTCTGTATTTAGATAAGTGCCTGCAATAATATGAGCTGAGCTGGATGACTGGCCCTTTGAGTCCTCTGGTAAAACAGTGAGTTGAGGATGGCAGGACTCCAGCCTGGAAATGAGCCAAGAGAAGAATGGGGCTGTGAACCCAGAACAAGGCTCATGGGTCTCAGTACCTTGGAGAGGGATCTGCCAGGAACTCAAAGCTCTTGACTTTTGATAAACGGGGACAGGAAAGTGGCATCAGTGCAAATATTAAAATTAAGTAATTTAGAGTGTTTATTTCCATGGGTGCCGAGCGTGAGAGGGTTGTAGGTCATCCAATTTTTATATTAGAAAGCCAAGATGTGACTGTTGTCAAGGTGGACACATAAATCTGTGTGTTCTAAGCAAAGCTGTGGAAATGGATAATGTAGTGTCACCTTATATCACCCAGCGGAACAAGATAAATGATGAGAAAGAGTTGGCCCAGTACTGGCCCCTGGGGAACTCCACGAGTAACAGGACCAAGGTTGTAGCGAAGGGGCCACATTGTTTCAAGGGTATGAACACTCCTATGGTAGTGACTAACATTTGTGGTTGGAGCCACGTCCACCGTCACACCTACTGATGTCTCACCTGAGCACCTCCCCTCCATCACAACTCACACCAAAAAGCACCAAAAATTACCCAGAACCCCACAACTGCTTTTATGAAGCGTCACTTTGCTTACTTCTCTGTGCCGTATTCTGGCCACAGTCTTATTTCTGTCTGGCGTTAGAACATTGTGGCAGACGATCTCTTATCGTCTTTGTTTACTGTTTGTTTTTGTTAGTTAACCTTTTTAGTCAGTAGTAAACTGCATGTGGCAGTTGATGCCACTACAATTGTTTCATGTGCTTGTTTAGTAATTATATTCAGGTCTTGTCAATTGTCATTTAATAACTTTATATTTTATATTCAAATTCACTGGCCTGTTATCTTGGCTCAACATGCCAGGACACTGCATGGCTGCAGCATATAAACAGGCCACTGATAATCACTGTAATATCCCACTTGACGCTTGGCAGATTACGTCTGTAACAGAAGAGGAAGATGATACCAGCATGTCTATCATCCAACTGTCTTTTAGCTGGACTTCATATTTCCTCTTTTGTCTCATCAGTTATTGTTCTGTAGCTGGTGGTGTTCTGATGCCCAGGGCGTCTGGGTGATGCGGTGAGGTAGAAGTTCTCCATAATAGTGGATGCTTCAAGCTCACTCTGAACCTCAACTGTTTTTATCACCACCACAGTGCGAGAAAGAATGGCTCACACTTTAGTCGCTGTTGCCATGGCAATACAGCAATTGCTTATTCCTGCTTTGTTCGCTGTTTAAAGTATCCTGTGTGAGTTGGGATTTTAACTGCAGTCACGCCTCACACTGCCTGCTGTCCAGAGATGCAGTTTCACAGTAGTGAAGGACTGTTTCATTATGTAATATTGTGGAGCTGCTTTTGTATAAGCAGTGTGTAGTATTTCACATTTCACCTGGTTAATGAAGTGTTGATGAATGAAGACTCCGCCCCTTTCAGTCAGATACTATACGTGCTACGGAAGCGCACTAGAGGTGCACTAGACACACTGGAGATTTTATACGCACTGTGATGCTGGTCCACTTCAAAGGCGGCTGGCTACTGGTCCACGGTTCTTGCCAGTTTGGCTGTCATTTGTGAGGATACTGGATTCACATTTTTGTGTGGGTTTTAGCATAAAACATGAACTGAAGGTTCATGTCCCCCCCCCACCATGAAACTTGACCCTTTGGTTTTGGAGCCATGATTGTGGCTGGAGCTGCTGCTGGTGTTGACGACACTGATGGAGGTGTGTGGTGGTGTCTGATGGAGGCGTGTGGTGGTGTCTGATGGAGATGTGTGGTGGTGTCTGATGGAGGTGTGTGGTGGTGTCTGATGGAGGCGTGTGGTGGTGTCTGATGGAGGCGTGTGGTGGTGTCTGATGGAGGTATGTGGTGTGTGGTGGTGTCTGATGGAGGCGTGTGGAGGTGTCTGATGAAGGCGTGTGGTGGCGTCTGTAGCACACCAATGTTGACTTTTTTAGATCTTACTTCTCACTGCTACAGTGTAATTCTGCCTCTGTTTGGCTTTTACTGGAAATAGCAGTAGAATTGGTAAAGCTTTGGTAAAGCTTTCAGATTCCATTTCTAAATGGTACATCGTGTCATTCTTAAAGAGATCTATGCCATAAGGACAGAAATGTTCAGAGTCAGATTCCGTTATAGAACAGGACCTAATCACACTGATGAGAAGACATATCTAAATAATTACCCTGAACATTTAGGGTGGCCTTGTTTCATTTACCCCAACTGCCCCAAACTGAATGACTTTGGCATACAGCAGGTCCTGGAAAACCTTGTGCGTGAAGGTCTAAGCATCTCCTTTATGGTCCAGCATGTATGTTTCTGCCCTTTGTGAGGCAAGTCAGTCAGGGTGGAGCTTCTTGAAGATCAGCACATGTCTTATTTCAGTTATCACCCAGTCAGTTATCACCCAGTCAGTGATCACCCAGTCAGTGATCACCCATTCAGTGATCACCCAGTCAGTTATCACCCAGTCAGTTATCACCCAGTCAGTTATCGCCCAGTCAGTTATCGCCCAGTCAGTGATCGCCCAGTCAGTTATCACCCAGTCAGTGATTACTCAGCCATCTTCACAGACACTTCACTATTGCTTAGGCAAAAAGTTTAATTTTACTCATCTTAATTTTCAAATGTAAACCCATATAATGCATGTTACATGGCTAATTATAAACAAAAAAGCTCTTCAACCATGATTAAAGAGAAATAAACATTTATTTATTTTCCAAAGTGTGTTAATAAGGTTCTATATTTTTATCATATAATTTGTTAGCTACATGTAGAAATGCGTATAAAAGCACAAACCTTTTCAATAATAGCCACGTCTTTAGCCAAGAAAGGAATTGTGTAAACCAGGAGCTTTTCTGTAGGGTCCAAATCCTTACAGCCTTGTAACCACTCAGTAGAACAGCAATAGAACAGTAGAACAACTCGGTAGAACAGCAATAGAACAGTAGAACAACTCAGTAGAACAGCAATAGAACAGTAGAACCACTCAGTAGAACAGCAATAGAACAGTAGAACAACTCAGTAGAACAGCAATAGAACAGTAGAACCACTCAGTAGAACAGCAATAGAACAGTAGAACAACTCAGTAGAACAGCAATAGAACAGTAGAACCACTCAGTAGAACAGCAATAGAACAGTAGAACAACTCAGTAGAACAGCAATAGAACAGTAGAACCACTCAGTAGAACCACTCAGTAGAACAGCTCTTTTGTAGCCTGTAATATATAATTACTACACTTGTATGATAATATGCATGCGATTCATTTCACAGTTTCCTTGTTGAAAATCACTGCACCGTCTTTGCGTGTCACGAGTCACGCGTCCTTAATTCTGTCCCACTAAGTTGGCATTAGTCTCGCACCAATATCACGATGCATATCAAAGGAGTGACATCCATGTTGTGCATTTCAGTAAGCTAATTAATACTGCCAGGGCCAGGAAATGGAAGAGCTGGAACTCCATCATTTCCAAATTTCATACAGGCATTTGCATGCACTGCTGTTGGGATATGTGATGCTGACTGTTTCTCGTGAGCCAGTGAATTCCCATGCACAGTAACACTCCAGTCGTATCACAGCTCAGGATGATGCCCTGACTATGTCAAATGTCCCGTAACAGCTTTACTGGATTCTTGCCAGTTTTCATGTCTACATGAGCAGGACATGTGCAGGACATGTGCAGGACATGTGCAGGACATGAGCAGGACATGACAGGACATGACTGACACACACTCGGACACCACAGGAGGAGCTAAAAACTTCATCATGTCTGTCTTCCTGCTCTGGTTAGACAGAGTTAGCAGTTAGCAGTTAGCAGTTAGCCGCGTTCCAACACTCTATATGTTGATTTTGATCTTTCACTTGTTCTTGGTTTTGCATTTTATCCTTCGCTCCCAGGATGTGTTTGCCCTTATCTTGTGTTTAGGACCAAGTCCTCTTCGTTTGTGGTATTTGTGCCCTTATCTTGTGTTTAGGACCAAGTCCTCTTCCTTTGTGGTATTTGTGCCCTTATCTTGTGTTTAGGACCAAGTCCTCTTCGTTTGTGGTATTTGTGCCCTTATCTTGTGTTTAGGACCAAGTCCTCTTCCTTTGTGGTATTTGTGTCCTTATGGTATTTGTGTTTAGGACCAAGTCCTCTTCCTTTGTGGTATTTGTGCCCTTATCTTGTGTTTAGGACCAAGTCCTCTTCCTTTGTGGTATTTGTGCCCTTATCTTGTGTTTAGGACCAAGTCCTCTTCCTTTGTGGTATTTGTGCCCTTATCTTGTGTTTAGGACCAAGTCCTCTTCCTTTGTGGTATTTGTGCCCTTATCTTGTGTTTAGGACCAAGTCCTCTTCCTTTGTGGTATTTGTGCCCTTATCTTGTGTTTAGGACCAAGTCCTCTTCCTTTGTGGTATTTGTGCCCTTATCTTGTGTTTAGGACCAAGTCCTCTTCCTTTGTGGTATTTGTGCCCTTATCTTGTGTTTAGGACCAAGTCCTCTTCGTTTGTGGTATTTGTGCCCTTATCTTGTGTTTAGGACCAAGTCCTCTTTCCTTTGTGGTATTTGTGCCCTTATCTTGTGTTTAGGACCAAGTCCTCTTCCTTTGTGGTATTTGTGCCCTTATCTTGTGTTTAGGACCAAGTCCTCTTCCTTTGTGGTATTTGTGCCCTTATCTTGTGTTTAGGACCAAGTCCTCTTCCTTTGTGGTATTTGTGCCCTTATCTTGTGTTTAGGACCAAGTCCTCTTCCTTTGTGGTATTTGTGCCCTTATCTTGTGTTTAGGACCAAGTCCTCTTCCTTTGTGGTATTTGTGTCCTTATCTTGTGTTTAGGACCAAGTCCTCTTCCTTTGTGGTATTTGTGCCCTTATCTTGTGTTTAGGACCAAGTCCTCTTCCTTTGTGGTATTTGTGCCCTTATCTTGTGTTTAGGACCAAGTCCTCTTCCTTTGTGGTATCTTGTATTTGTGCCCTTATCTTGTGTTTAGGACCAAGTCCTCTTCGTTTGTGGTATTTGTGCCCTTATCTTGTGTTTAGGACCAAGTCCTCTTAGGACCAAGTCCTCTTCCTTTGTGGTATTTGTGCCCTTATCTTGTGTTTAGGACCAAGTCCTCTTCCTTTGTGGTATTTGTGTCCTTATCTTGTGTTTAGGACCAAGTCCTCTTCCTTTGTGGTATTTGTGCCCTTATCTTGTGTTTAGGACCAAGTCCTCTTCCTTTGTGGTATTTGTGCCCTTATCTTGTGTTTAGGACCAAGTCCTCTTCCTTTGTGGTATTTGTGCCCTTATCTTGTGTTTAGGACCAAGTCCTCTTCGTTTGTGGTATTTGTGTCCTTATCTTGTGTTTAGGACCAAGTCCTCTTCGTTTGTGGTATTTGTGTCCTTATCTTGTGTTTAGGACCAAGTCCTCTTCGTTTGTGGTATTTGTGTCCTTATCTTGTGTTTAGGACCAAGTCCTCTTCGTTTGTGGTATTTGTGCCCTTATCTTGTGTTTAGGACCAAGTCCTCTTCGTTTGTGGTATTTGTGTCCTTATCTTGTGTTTAGGACCAAGTCCTCTTCGTTTGTGGTATTTGTGTCCTTATCTCAGTGAGAACCCGACATTGAGACGAGGCGAATATGTGAAGAGACACAAAAGAACACAATGCAGTTACCAGACTTTATTTTACTGCAGCTAAAATTACTGCTGCTAAATTCTGCTTTTACGTCAGGTCTTTTGGTCATGGGAACAATCACAGCTATTCTGTCCATCCTGTGCAAACGTCGGTGCTGAGATACTGCAGCGAAGGCAAAATCCTCGCTAACGTGACCGCCGCAAGCTGATTGCTGTCAGTAATTGGCCTGTTGTCCTTTGTGTAAACATGTTTGCTCCAGTGCGATGCCTCTCCACCGTCTCAGCACAGTGCAGCATGCTGTCGTGCTATTTTTGCGCCGCCATTAAAAATGTAGGCCAGGGTGAGCTTAACTTGTTCGCGCAGCTGCAGATGTGACTCACGATGGGCCTTCCGTGCTCCTGAGAGCCCCCCCCCCACAGTGCCCCCCCCACAGTGCCCCCCAGCAGTGTACCCCCCCACCCGCAGTGCCCCCCCACACAGTGCCCCCCTCCCCACAGTGCCCCCCCCCCCCCAGTGCCCCCCCCATGCGGCGCAGCTGAGATGCTGCAGGTGAGTCGTGATTTTGTATCCCCACACCCCCTTTTTAAGTCAGCAAATGCACGAGTTTTCCCCAGACAGCAAAGCAACGTTCGTTTGATACGAGAACGTCATTCTCTTGCAGCAGCGTGTAATGGCGTCTGCCTTTCACATTTTCACGCTTTCTCGGCGTCTGTGTTGATCTTTGCCTGCCACGTCTGAGTGCAACATGGTCAGGGGGGCAGTGATGGAAAGTTTACAATACATACTGCATACATGACAAATTAAGACACTTCCCAAACAGCGGCTGTTGGATTCTGCACCACAATAACAAAACAGCATCCTACTTAAAAGGAGAATGTATTTCCCAAACCTGCATCTTTAATGAACCGTGTTAAGTGCAGGATTAGTGGTGTGTCTGTTCTGCCAAATGCCTCAATGTCTTTAAACAAGTTAATCAGGAAAAGAGTCAGAAGTTTAGACCCTGCAGAACAGACGGGACTTCCATTGCATTTGCATATCTATTTGCATAATCTGTATATGTGTATGCAACAGCAACTTCAATTCCACTCGTTTTGCCTGTAAACAGATTACCAAGAATGGGTTTAAAGCCTGAGCTAATGGAGGAATGGTCACGGGTGCTGGGGTGGGGGGGTTTAAGCCCCGGCAAACCCACATAGCAGGTGTGGTTTTGAGTAATCTCAAAGGTGCACAATGAATGAACAAGGACACAAGACGCTCTGCTAGGAGCCATTTGCTGTGTGGGAGGAGCCTGTAAACTGGAGCTATGCTGCGTAACAACACTGCCTCTCCCATGCGCTTCAGCTCCCTGTCTAGGCAACAGCACTCTGTTGTACCCAAGTTCCCCACGTTCTTGGGCAAAACTCCTGCAACACAGTTGAGGGACCCCAGTCAGATTTGGCACCCATCACGAATTTCAGTTTTTGCTTGCATAGTGTAACAGTTGATGACGAGACCGGATGCATCCACTGATAGTCCTCATGTACGTGCAAGGGCTTGGTGCTTTCCAAAGGACACAATTACTATTCTAGGGCAAAAAATGTCCTTTGATGCCCTGATAAACATGGATTTCTCTTTGTCTTATCACTGAGTATAATTTTAAAGGGTGACCCAACTTATCTGAAAAAAAAACAAGATAATACAACAATATGCCATTTGGGCCAAAAAGCCATGCAGTCACAGACCATTCTTGTCCTTTCTGTAATGAAATCTGCAGTGTGCTGTGCTGACGTTAGAATAATCTCTCATTATCAGTTATGTCACTATAGAACATTATTATTCCCAAACGGCTGCTCACGTTTCATGATTCTAAAAGGTTTGAATAATGCAGGAGAGACGGATGTCTGAGAGGAATATTAAACTTCTTTCCCTGTTTGTCTCTCATTAAGAGAGCTATGATCCACCACAGATATTGGAAGGGTCATTTCTTATGTCAAATTCAATGGTCAAGAAAAGGTACCACAAGCTAAATCACAGGAAAACCAATAGGTGGAGGTGGGTGGAGGTGGGTGGAGGTGGGTGGAGGGGGGAAGGGTTCCTTTATTTCACGGAGAACAACTCAGCTTGTTTTTGTTTTCATTATTTTGCACGGCTTGCGCTGAGCACAGAGGACACAGTGCTGGTCAGGTGGCAGGGAGATGAATCAGAGGCGGGAGGCGGAGCCAGATGGGAGGAGCCCCGTGGAGAGGCGGAGCGATGCGTGCCTCCACCATCTGTGGAATCCATTATTCCTGCAGTCAGCCAGACCTGCGTGCGGAGGTCACCCTGAGAATACAGGACGTAGGGCAGCAGACGCAAGCACTAAAGGGAAATGCCGTGGTAAAGAAGGGCAGTACCCCCCCCCCAAACCCCGAACACCCCACCCCTTATATGAACACTGGAAACTCCTGTTGCCGACTGCAGTACGACACTGCCACGTATGTGGTGATGTAGGAGAGGGAGGAGGAGGGGAGAATGAGTGTGGTGTGTGTGTGTGAGTGTGAGTGAAAGAGAGAGAGGGAGAGTGAGGGGAGGGAGGGAGATGGAGAGAGAGAGGGAGGGAGAGGGAGAGAGAGAGGGAGGGCGGGAGAGAGAGAGAGGAAGGGAGAGAGAGAGAGAGGGAGGGAGGGAGAGAGGAGACAGAGAGCATGAGCATCTCCGCACGGCTGTTAGGTTGTGGGAGCGAGAGAGCGAGGAGACCTAGCGTGCGCAAACCGAGCTCCGTCACGAGCACCGTCAAAGGCCGTCGCCGTCTCCACGACCACGAGCAGCTCCCGCAAATCGTGACCTCCACCCGCCGCCGTCTCCACGACCACGAGCAGCTCCCGCCAAGCGTGACCTCCACCCGCCGCCGTCTCCACGACCACGAGCAGCTCCCGCAAATCGTGACCTCCACCCGCCGCCGTCTCCACGACCACGAGCAGCTCCCGCCAAGCGTGACCTCCACCCGCCGCCACCATGAACTTCCTCCGCCGCCGCCTCTCAGACAGCAGCTTCATCGCCAACCTACCCAACGGCTACATGACGGACCTCCAGAGGCCTGACCCGCCCCCACCCCCTCCGCCCGGCAGCACCGCCCCGCAAACCTCCGCCACGGCTGCCCCCGCCGCCCCGCTGCCCCCAGGCCCCCGCCGCCTCACCTGCCTCGGAGCGCCGACCCCAGCCGGCCCCATCCACAGGCTCCGGCTTCTTCAGCTCCATCACCAACGTGGTGAAGCAGACAGCCGCCTCGGCAGGACTGGTGGAGCAGAGCACCGCCCTGACACCCAAGAAGTTCAAGGTGCTCCTGGTGATCGACGAGCCACTGCATGAATGGTTAGTGGGCTGGGGTGGCATCACCTTATCGGCTTTTCTGTTTGGCTTTGCGATGCTTAGATGGTTCTGGTGGAGATCAGGGCATTAAAGTTACCTTGATCTCTACCATATTTTGAATGAGTAAGAAGGCATATTCAGGCATGTCTAAGCAACACTTTTGCATGCAAACTCAAATATGGCTTGGTACCATGGACAGCGACTTCCATTTTCATGAATGGTCCTAAATTACCTTGTGTTTACTCTGAATGTAGTAGGCTTGCTTGTCAGCTGTGGTTGTGGTTTGAATATAACACACACAGGTATTTTCTTGTGCCTGATGGTCTTCGCCTGCAAATGACCTTTAAGAAAGCTGCAGTAGACACGAACGCTTCACAGCATGGGATCCTGCCAAAGCCCAAATGAGATTTTGTCATTTTCAGCAAGATGATTCCCCTGCCTGCAATGTGATGGCATCTCATGCATCGTTACAATGGTGTGAAAGGTTAAAATGTGTCCTACACAGTCCTGAAAGGGCTGGAGGAGAGATTGAAACCTGCATTTGACATTTCACAAGTTTTCCTCAAACCAGTTCAATTGAATCCTGTCTGTCAGATGCCTGTATTAGTGGAGCCTGGATAAGAGATTAGGTGCCTCTGGGCTCATGCCTTGATTGCCATTTAGGTAATTGGACCATAATTCTGTGTCTATATTGCCTTGTGAAAACAGCCTCGTTGATAAAGATCACGTGATGAATGTGCAGTCCAAAGGCATTATAATGATGATGCCTCATTAAGGCAAAAGCATTAGCCAATAAAGATAATTATTTGTAAGCTTTGCATGAGAATAAAATAAGGACTAATGCTGGAGTAAAGACATTCCACCTGACTGTGCACATCTATAAATATTTTAGTACCATTCTGCTTAGGAGCGCCAGTCAGCTTTCTGTCTAGGGACACAGTGTGTTTTACTTTAACCCCATCGATTTTCCCCTCACGGGGGGAATAGCGCAGCTTTCACGAGATTGGTCGATGTAGCTGGTAGCTTTTTCTTAAACTAATATTCCACTGTAATCATTTTAAAGATCCATATTTATGTCCTACTATTTTCCACAGCGCTCTGTCCTAAAATAAGTATAATAAAATAATATGCTTTGCGGTCGTGTGGTATCTGGTGTAGGGACAACACTGGCTGTATTCCGCTCGGTGAAGATCCTCTCAGCGGGTGCGGCTTGTGTCACGTATCTTCAGGCGCGAGCGCTTCGTGGCTGATATCGGCTAGCGCCTCAGCGTCAAGGTGCCGTCACCGTCAGCGCAGCGCTGTTTGAAGGTGCCAGGAACCAAGAGCACGCCTGCTCACTGACATCCATCACTGCTCCTCATCACTCAGCTCGCACAGATCCAAGCCTGGATCTCCACGCAGCCTGGTCGCCACAGAAACGCACGTGACGGTCACCATTCTAACATTAGCTTCTCGATCAAATTCTCATTCTCGGAGCACGCAGGCGCTGTCTGATTAGGACTTGATGGAGTTTGACAGTTCAGGAGACGTCCTTCCCTGAATCGTTTTGCACACGGACAGCGCCAAGAGGAGCCTTATGTAACGCCCCCTCCACTATCTGCGATGTCTTCTGCCTGGATAAATGTGTCCTTAGCTTTGTGCTCTGCACAATTGCACGGTTTTTAAGGTGGGAATATGTTAAGGTGGTATCATTCTTGCTCACCATTCTTCTCATAAATCTCTTGACTCTTTGGAACTCAAGCGCTTACATAACCAGTGGTTCACGCAGGTGCAGGAAAAATCAGGAAAACAGGTTTATGAGGCTTATGTAACCCCTTCTAATCTAGAAAGCCAATTAGCTAATTTTTAGCAAACACCGTCCTTGAGAACCAGAGGAACAGGGTGCTGAAGCCCAACTGATTGTGTGTGTGTGTGTGTGTGTGTGTGTGTGTGCGTGTGTGTGCGTGTGTGTATGTGTGTGTGTGTGTGTGTGTGTGTGTGTGTGTGCACGCATGGGCGTGCACACGTGTTTGCACATTTGCACGTTGACCCTAACCCTAACCCTTGTAGTGTACAGAGGGAGCAGGTGGGTTGGGGCGTCTACGTCTCAGCACATCGAGCGAGTGATCCAGTAATGTCCATCCTGTGGCTTTTTCCAATAATGCTCAAATGTAATCAGCAGATACCTCATCTCTCACCTCATCTCTCACCTCATCTCTCTGCCTTATTCCACTGATGATCAACAAATAACATATAAGCTCACAGCCACACACAGCTACTGTCTTCCTGCTCTTGGTTAGGTCTCCGTGCCTTGGCCTTGGTTCAACTGCCTCTAATTAGCTTTCATTCCTTCATTTCAGTTCTTCAGTGGCTGTGTAAAGCATAACAATATGCGTATTGATTATTAGGAACCCCATTCTGCCTATAATTTACATTTATTGACTTACTGTGGCATTTGTAAAGAAGGGTATTTGCATTATTCAGTCAACTGGAACTGTTGCACAAAATGGAGCAGTTGTATCACGATTTAGTTTGTTATTCTTATTTAAAAAAACTAATTCTGAAGTCTGAGCTCTTAATGAAACTAATCTCCCTAATTCCAGCTGCTCCCAAATCTCCCAAAACTCAGGACTCAACTAACAGCAAAATAACCCCCTGACTAACTGTAGAACTTCAAACCAGTATTGATCAGTACATGCGTTAATAGCATCTTATCTTGATTCAATTATGCAAATGTTTATCAGCTTTCTGATCATTATTGGTATCTAATCACTAATCACTAATGACACTCACATTTACAGACTGAACCCTATGGTTCTAGGCTACAGAGACAGACTTTAATTTAGCCCTACAGAAAGATTTAATCAATATAAAAACATAACAATTTCATTAAGTGAAATGAAAAGATTGGAATGAAATAAAAATAAGGTGTAGCTGAACTAAAATTTAATTATTCATTTAAAGGATCGTTTTAAAAATGTAAATAAAGTATATTAAAGAGAAAAAGAAAGAAAAAAGTGTAAGTCCACAAATGGACATCTATGAACGTCTGCAGGTCGGGGAGGAAATGTCTGGTGCTCCAGGAGGCAGCATCACTGTCATTAGCTGAGGAAACACAGTGCTATCAAAATGGCAGACAGCATGCGCGTGTTAGCAGACTGTTAGCTAACATAGCTGTGGTGGTCATCAGTGGACACAGTATGAAGGTGTGTGAGTGTGTGTGTGTGAGTGAGTGTGTGTGTGAGTGTGTGTGTGTGTGTGTGTGTGTGAGTGAGTGTGTGAGTGAGTGTGTGTGTGAGTGAGTGTGTGAGTGAGTGTGTGTGTGTGTGTGTGTGTGTGTGTGTGTGTGTGAGTGAGTGAGTGACTGAGTGAGTGACTGAGTGTGTGAGTGAATGCGAGTGTGTGTATGAGTGAGTGTGTGTATGTGTGAGTGGGTGAGTGAGTGTGAGTGAGTGTGTGTGAGTGAGTGAGTGAGTGAGTGTGTGTGTGAGTGAGTGAGTGAGTGGATTCACCTGCTTAGATAAACCAGTTACAGTTGTACAGACTAAAACATCATGCAAAGTCCTTACAGTGTCTCCAGACTGAAGCAACCCACAGTTTTCATGAGCTGCTGTAATAGTATCTGCTATAAAATTGATTCTCCCACCCCATGTGATACTTTGTCATTGTGTATCATTTTAGTGCTTTTGCCTCAGAAAACTCTGTGAACGGCTGTGTCACTGCTGCAGTGATGAAAGAGCTGCCATAAACACCCCTACCGATCACTCTGAGAGGGGAGTGGTGGAGGAAACCCCACACCAATACTGCTAGCAACGTTAATCTTGCCTACATAAAAATGTGCTAAACTGGTTTCATCCTACGGTATTAGAGTATTGTGCTATTCTAGTTTCATTTGGTGCCTCTGGAAATGGCAGAATTCTATAAAAATTCCATTTAGGCCACGACTTGACCAAATAAAGACTAACCTCATTAACCTGTTGTCTTTATTTGTGAACATAGCCTTTAAATTGAACTGAACCTCATGACCTCCCTGGTCTCAGTGGGACTCCCCACGTCAGGCCATGTAGACTGTCTACACCATGATACTGAGGACCCGCCTCACCTAGCTGGTCCGATCAGGCTCCTGGTTAGACATGAGGCAGAACTGGTCAATAATATTAGGCCTATTAAATGCGCATTCATTTATTACTGCCACAGACATGGGGCACAGACCTTCTGCAGCATGCTGTAATAGCCAGAAAGGACCTTCAGTTGCTTAGCGAGGTGTAATTGAGTCACACTGATCCATTACGAGGGATGGCGCTTCACCTTTGCACTTCCTTACATTCACACACGTACATTGGGTCCTGACAGTAGACCCACGGCTCAGGTGAGCTACCTGTCATTACCACGCAGATAGACGCAGACTAATACATCACAGGAAACTGGCCCTAGACACCCACAGCTATTAAGTCTAACTGTGTTCTTTTTACATTCAATTTCCAACAAAATTATTTTATTAACTTATGAATATCCGTTGTTGCTGCAGGAGATTTATACTGTTTTGAATTCCCACTGTGGTTACACTCCAAAAGGCACTTCACACAGCAAACCCCCCCCCCCCCCATGTCATCACCGAGCCACTCTACACCGCCAGCAGCTCCATCCGTACGGTCACACGCAGCTCACCGCGCTGTCACAATCTCTTTTGTTTGAGGAGGAGAGGCGTATGACATGATACTGCCGGCTTACTCACATGCGCATTACTCTGCCAAAACATGCAGCCACATTTTGCAGTAGCGCGCGGAAGCTGATGAGGTGGACTGGTGCTGCTTTAAGGAAGATTCTCCTCTCTGCCTCCTTGTTTATTCAGTTACGTGTCACGATGCCTCTGTCATCGTGCAAACAGAATGAAAAGGTTCATTTTTGTAGGTCAACATTAGCTAAAGTAAAACTTGATCTCTGCTGGTGTCTTTAGTATGGATTCCTAGATTTCTTTTCAGATAGTAACACATGTATAGAAATATTTCATATAATAAATAGTGTTCGTAACACTTATGTAGAATCAGATGAATCACATATGTGGTAGCTACTCCATGTGCTCTGGTAGCATTAGCATTTCAAATCCTCACGATAGTAAAACTCACTTCTTCTCCTGATGCCCACCGATCCTACATGGGTGCCGAGCGGCTAGAGAGACGAGTCCATCTACATGCTCCGTTTGTGCTGCACAGATGGCGCTGAGTGGCGATTCAGTCATTTGTATGTCCTGACCAGATTGGGCCATGGAGCACTCGCCTCTCGCGTTCTGGGGGAGTCGTGTCGCTCGGCAATGCCGAGAAGGAACGAACACGTGGCCCCATCACCAAGCGCAGAGCCCTGACAAACCATCGAACTAAATCTAATTGGAAACACGAGTGCACATGAAACAGCTGAACAGGGCTGGCTGGAACAGACCGAACGTGCAGAACTGAAATATACAGAATATACAGAATTGGAACGTGTAGGTTTTGTTCTGATCGCAGATGAGGTCACTATCGAAGATGGCGCTGTGAATGCTTGGTGTGCAGACAAACAATTCACGACATGCACAGGCTTTGTAGTATTTCTTAAGTAGATTGCTATGGTAACGCATTCTTCAGAAACCTCAGAATTGTACGTAGCTGGAAACGTGAAGTGGGGCAAAGCTCGTGTGTCCTTCTGACCTTGGGCAGCAGTTCGGCATCACTCTGGTGTTTTACGAGATATTCCTGAGGTATTAAGATGGAAACGAAAGCATTTTCACGCAGCGCCCAATCACACACATCACTCTGATTCACCTTTCATCACCGCACTCAGGGAAAAAAATGGCTTGTTTGTCTCTGTTCAGTCAATGCGCTCTCTCGTTTATCTCTTTAATGACGAATTAACAAGAGATTTCCTTGAACCCACACGCCTCTGAGAGAACAGAACCAACAGATGCGTCTGTGCCCTGTGGATCGTAGATGACGGCACCTCGTTGCTGATGACTGCAAGCAGACAAGGGAGACGAGGTGGAGCTTCAGCATGTCGGCAATGCAGGACCGACTGTGTGCAGAAGATAAGACAGCACAGGCCCTGCAATAGGTGTCCATTAAAGTGCCTGTCATGCTGAAGGCCCCCATCAGCCCCCATCAGCCCCACACTCAGCAGCTGGCCACATCCACCAGGAGATGACATGTAAGGTGCCTCTGGTCCACCCCCCCCCCCAAACCCTCCACATCCACAGCCAAAGGAGACACACTGAGTCTGATGATTCGGCTCCTGGCTAGTCGTAACATTCTCCACGAGCTCATCACCTCTGGAAGGTAATGGAACGGTCTGGAGCGTGTGGGTGTTGTCCCTGTTGCTCAGTTGTTTTGATAGATCACCGTCTCTGCAGTTTCACAAGGCACTGGAGAGCAAACACAAGACACCATATAGACCGTTGGGCTTTCATTAATAAGCCGACAGTACATATTTTTGCTATTCCATTCAGCCATAGTATCATTCATGAAGTGAATATATGTGTATCTGTATATTATATAGTATATCTGCTATATAGTCCTATACTGTATTGAATATCAAGGCATAATATGAAAAAAGTGGGGTTATGGCCGTCACTGACAGAAGCAGGAAATGGAAAATTAGATTCTACTATGTAAATTAATCCTACCCAAAGATCCAAGGCCCAGACAGTGAAACAGTTTCTAATTTTAAACACAGAAAGCCCCGCCTCTCTCCAGACAACAAACTCAATTAAGACATTTTAGGTTCCTTGGATTACCAGACTCTGAAAAAGAATTCAATTATCACCAAGAGATTTGCCATCTTTGCTGTCGAGCTAAATGTCATTCTGCTGGAGCAGGTGCGCGGTGGACATAAATCTGGAATTAAACGAAGGGGAAGAAGGCAAGAGGGGTGGCATGCATGCGGGAGGACGTCCTGGTGTTGCCCCAAGGGGACAAGGGGATGAGGGGACAAAGGGACGAGGGGTCCTCGTGCACCAAGGGGATGTGATCCAGGAATGTCCTTCCGTCAGCAGCTCTGGAGGGCTGACGGGAGAGACGGCAGAGAAACGAGCCGCGGTGAAAGAGAGCTGGTGAGGAGCCAGTGCCCTGCTTTTGGTGAGATCTTGGTGAGACTTGGTGAGATCTTGGTGAGACTTGGTGAGATGTTGGTGAGATGTTGGTGAGATCTTGGTGAAATGACTCACAGAGAGTCGTCCGGGCTCCTATGATGCAAGTGGTCTGAAGGAACCCTGACATGACAGTTTTGAAATAACAGTGATGTTTGGGGTAGGGGCGAAATAAATTTGTACATTTGCATATACATCAGAATGTGCCTATGTGCAGACTGCACGAATCTTGCTCACATTCTTAAAAAGAATCTTTTCACTTTTGCCTCAGTTTGGTAATTTTAAGCTCTACTCCATGTCTGCTTGAGAACAGACACATGTGAGGTTAAAGGCACCTCTGTATCCTTATGACCACCCTCCGTTTACAGAACAGGAGACAGAACAAGAGAAAATTATGATCATTCTTGTGCCGCAGTTCTTTGTCACGACGCAGGAGCATCAGATGGGCTCATGCACCTCGTGATGTAACGGACACAGAGGGGGACACTGCGTGAGGAAGGAAATGTCTCCTCCGCTCCGTCACGTTACGTTTTACGTCCGATTACGTGCTTTGTCTCTGGGCTGCGTTCTCTCTGACAGCTGCACTGTTGCCAGGCAAATGAAGAATAAGAGAATAACCTTGAGAGAGCTTTAGTCTTCTAATGTGAAGCAGGGTCCGTTTTTGACATTCTTTGCCACACACTCATACTGGGAGGAATCAGCGCGTTGAACGTGTCAGCTCTGCCACTTCTCTGCTATATGAAGTACAACGCTAGGTCTGTCATTCCGACATTCATGTGTCATAAAGATGCAAACGTAACCACATCTTTGTTTTTTTCTGGGACTCCGCTGTTCAATCTGCATTACATAATGCTGTATGAATTAGTCCTGCCTTCCCTCTAAGTGGCCGTCTGGCGGGGCTGACTGGCATTTCTGGACCTCTTGCCACAACATTCTTACTGATCCTGGATCACGTGACCCTGTTGTGCGTCACTGCTTTGCTCTGGTGGGCGTAGAGAGAAGCTAATCACACGTGACAGTGCACCCTGCTTCACTGCCGATTGGCTTTGCTTGCTACATACTTGCAGGCATGAAAGATAGAAGCCAGCACGCTACACCAGCTGATGTTACGTGCAGCATAAGCAGGTGAAGTGTAGCCTGGCTCTCAGTTCTGGGTATCACTTATTTTGCCTTAGTAGGATATTTAAATGATCATTATAGCTGCTCTGTTTCAGCTTCTACCGTCATCATGCAGTGATTCCAGCCACAGTTGAGCCTGTTTATATTTTGGGATGATAGTTATTTCACAGTGGAGACCAAACAATTTCACGTGCTTTCTGCATATGCTAACATCTTGCTAGGGGGGCAGTATTAAAAATCTTTATTTCCAATCGAAATTCTGTCCCAGATTTTAATCGCTGGAAGTTGAACAGTGTAATTGTTTGGTCATTTGGTCAGCTGAGTCCCCGGGCCAAATGTAGCTCTCTGTTTTTAGTAACACAGAAGAAGAGTTATTAAACAAATATAATAAATGGTTGTTATTTGAGCCAGAGTGTTTCATGAAAGTGAATGTGCATCTGTTTTCCTACTGCAGCTCTCACGTTCTCCCAGACGTCCACTTACCAGCTCGTTGTTGGCTTTGTATGGGCATGTTTAACCATCCGGATCCTTAATGGGGGTGACGCTCTGGGTTTGGGGGGGTGAGAGGGTGTAGCATGCTTGCTCGTGCCACACATTTGAAGAAGCTAATTAATCGGACAGGGCGCCACGGGTCAGACCAGCGCTATCTGGAAAGGAGACCTCGGTGAAGCTCCTGATGTGGCAGCCTGTAATTAAACACTTGTAGAGAACAGATCCACGGGCAGCGGTGGTGTTACAGGCGCGTGGTGGCAGCTCTCTGGAAGGGCATAGACGGTGGTGGTGTTACAGACGCGTGGTGGCAGCTCTCTGGAAGGGCATAGACGGTGGTGGTGTTACAGGCGCGTGGTGGCAGCTCTCTGGAAGGGCATAGACGGTGGTGGTGTTACAGAAGCGTGGTGGCAGCTCTCTGGAAGGGCATAGACAGTGGTGGTGTTACAGACGCGTGGTGGCAGCTCTCTGGAAGGGCATAGACGGTGGTGGTGTTACAGGCGCGTGGTGGCAGCTCTCTGGAAGGGCATAGACGGTGGTGGTGTTACAGACGTGGTGGCAGCTCTCTGGAAGGGCATAGACGGTGGTGGTGTTACAGACGCGTGGTGGCAGCTCTCTGGAAGGGCATAGACGGTGGTGGTGTTACAGACGCGTGGTGGCAGCTCTCTGGAAGGGCATAGACGGTGGTGGTGTTACAGACGCGTGGTGGCAGCTCTCTGGAAGGGCATAGACGGTGGTGGTGTTACAGACGCGTGGTGGCAGCTCTCTGGAAGGGCATAGACGGTGGTGCCTGTCGCAAACCGGTTTGTTCTGCTGGACAGTCCAGTTTGAAAAAGAAATTAATGAATTAGAGGCACTAACGCCGCAGAGCTGAACCGCAGCGGCAGCTATACGGTTTTGCCCGTTTGTGAACGCCTGAGAAACGTCGGGATTATGAATGGTGTGAAAGAATCGGCCTTATGGGACGAAGAGCAGGACAGAGTCCTAACTGCACCTGCCCAGAGGCTTCCTGAAGTGCAGCCCGTCCACTGGGAACGTTTGTTGTGGTGGTAATAAATGATGGCCTCTCTGTGGTCGTGTTCCAAGTAATTAGGCAAGGTTCCTGAGTCAAGGGTTACGGATGAATTTACATGGTAATGTGGTTCCTGTCGGTACAGATGCATCGCTACCTCAGCTAGTAGCCATAGCTGAGGAAGCAAACATTCAGCAAAAGCAACTTTCAAATCAAAGTAGATGAATCAAATCTTTGGTCTACATATGACCCCTTGAAAGTGATTGTTCCACATCACCAGATGTCTCATGTTAACTTTCAGACACTTTCACATTAGTCATAGCAAGACGTAGAAAGTTATGGGAAGGTATGGAAACACTTACGCGGATTCTTAATTCAGGATCATCTGAGCAAAATGAGAAAGAATCAGATGTTCAAACATTTCTCAAATAACAAATGATCTGGTGTATGGAATGACAACCTCTTCCTGAGAGAAAAGTAATCGACTCTGCATAGTTCTGGAAGCTTCTCACCTGCTTCAACAGAACTGGCCTTCTGCCTAGTAGAGCAATGAATGTCAGATCATTGTCATAACATGGGACCTTGATTTGCCTTAAGCCACACACAGGCTGCCACAGTAGCAACACACATGCAATATCACAGCCACATCTATTCTCTCAAATGAATCCATGTCTCGTTTTAGCATTGAGAACAAATATTCCAGTTGTAATTAGCTAATGGCCTTGGACTGTTTGTATTGTCAACCGTCATCTTTGCAGCAATGGTTATTAAACCAAAGAGCCCTTGTGTGTTTTAAGTGCAGATGGAGGGATCTGTATCCAGAGATGTGACATAGAGCTTTTACTGCACTGGCAACATTTTTCTTCCACAGTTTTTCTTCAAAAGGGACAAAGGTCGTACTCTGCTATAAGCTAATATACGCACAACGGTCCCCTAGACCCATAGCAGTCGCTGTGACCTCTGACTACGTGTTACATATCGCACACTTAGGATTCAAATGTCACTACAGGGACCCATTTTCATAGTTTCAGTGATGCCTCCACCTTATATGGCCACTAGGAGCATCACATTATCACATCAGGACCTGCGCAATACAATAAGGAGCAAGGTTGATATTTCAGGATAGTTGGATGTTTATTTTCATTCCCCTTTGCAGTTAGACCCCCTTACTGGAACTTCAAGCCTTTTTCCAATATTGCTCTTTGAAACGCCAGGCAGAGTGGTAGATGGGTTTCTGCTTTCAATATATTAGTGCTGGATGATGAAAGATGCCCTCTAGGCCCACTAATACAAGCTGTTGTCACACTCCTCAGATACACGGTAGGAATAGGACCGCTATATAGGTCACGTCTTGCTGAGTCCACCATCCAAGTAGTTCTTTGCTGATTTTTATACTTAGTCCGATGCTTCCAGAGCTTTTCCAATACGTCTCCCTTCGGATAATTATAATAACCAATAATCACACTTGATTGAGGGGCAAACTCGCCTACCTTTATCCAAGAGAGAGCAAAGTTCTCGTTTTTGCAGAAACTGGGGTTGATAGAGGGGTATAGAGTTATAATTGGCTTCATGGAGTTACCCAGCTGCAGGGAAGGTGGCGTTTAGAAGGTGCCCGTATGGTACATTTACACATACAGTCACCCATCACCTCCCAGATAGAGATGCAGAACATTAGGGATGGAAAACCCTGTTGAGCCTTAAGCCAAATCACACTAGCTTATCAAAGCCTACAAGGTTCTAGCAACCCTCCATAATTGTCCTTTCATATATGGACTTTCACTGAGTAATTTGATTTCGCCCCTTGCAGATCTTGCCTGCCCTTAATGTTCCACAGTGAACCAGGTGGTCGTTACTGTCCCCTCCGTCCAGACCGGGTCACGACGCGACAGCAAAGACAGCATCCCGACGCCTAGCAACACAGGGGGCAGGATGGGGCAGGATGGGGCAGGTCCTAGCAACACAGGGGGCAGGATGGGGCAGGTCCTAGCAGCATAGGAGGCAGGATGGGGCAGGTCCTAGCAACACAGGGGGCAGAATGGGGCAGGTCCTAGCAGCATAGGAGGCAGGATGGGGCAGGTCCTAACAGCATAGGAGGCAAGATAGGGCAGGTCCTAACAGCATAGGAGGCAGGATGGGGCAGGTCCTAGCAGCACAGGAGGCAGGATGGGGCAGGTCCTAGCAGCAGAGGAGGCAGGATGGGGCAGGTCCTAGCAGCACAGGAGGCAGGATGGGGCAGGTCCTAGCAGCAGAGGAGGCAGGATGGGGCAGGTCCTAGCAGCACAGGAGGCAGGATGTGGCAGGTCCTAGCAGCATAGCAGGCAGGATGGGGCAGGTCCTAGCAGCACAGGGGGCAGGATGGGGCAGGTCCTAGCAGCATAGGAGGCAGGATGGGGCAGGTCCTAACAGCATAGGAGGCAGGATGGGGCAGGTCCTAGCAGCACAGGAGGCAGGATGGGGCAGGTCCTAGCAGCACAGGAGGCAGGATGGGGCAGGTCCTAGCAGCACAGGAGGCAGGATGGGGCAGGTCCTAGCAGCACAGGAGGCAGGGTGGGGCAGGATGGGGCAGGATGGGGCAGGATGGGCCCTGTGAGGACAAGACCTCCCCACCTTCACTGTTTTTCGTTAATATGAGAAAATGTAAAATTGTGTCAAAGCAACAAAAGCAATTTGTTGACCAAACGTGGAACAAAACACCAAACGTGATCTTATACTGCCGTATTCTCCCAGATTAATCAAGACAGTAATCAGTTTAATTTTGCACTGATGTTTTCTACTGTAGACAGTTTATTTTGTTTAAATCAATCGCTAAGTGGCATACATCAATTAGAAATGTTTTCCACTTCACCCACAAACTGTCAGTATTAATATGGAAGTGTTTTATTCAGGTAGCAGAAACATAGCAAATGAATGTCATGGTGAGGGAACTGAACCATCGATACAGAAAGTCTCCTATAGTCTCAGTCTCATGCTTTTGACAACAGCACAAACAAATTTCAATTTAGTAATCTGAGTTCATTTTAGTTCATTTTACTAATATTCAACTCAGTTCAACTTACTAACCAAATATTTTTCTTTTCATAAAAGTCACCCTGATGCATTACAGTAAATGTACAGGGCAGAGAAGGCCACGCTCTAATAGTGCACGTCCATAATCCTAATCAAATTATATTCTTCTGAACCCTCATGCTAACCTTCAAACATAACTTAAATGCATACAAAATGCCATCTGAGTCTTGTAAGACATGTCACAGCTCTCCGAAATACATTCTGGTACTAGTGAAACCTCCCCAGAATGTGTTCCCGACTTCCAATGGCGCATATTTCCCCTGACTCAGCTGAGGAGAGCGTTCATAACCTCTCTGCTCAGGGCTTCTCTCCACGGGAGAGAAACGAGTTCTCTGCAGCAGCTGTAATGGTCACGGTGTAACCGGAGAGAGACGCGTTCTGCTAGTACCTCTTTCAGAGTTTCTGGGCTCGATATTAAAGAGCGTTCCTTTGCCCCTGTTGTTCAGCTGTACAGCTCTGATGAAAGGATGCTCTACTGATAGGAACTCTGGTTCAACCTGGACTCCTGGCAAAGTAGAGGTTGAAATGAATGTCTCAAAAAACATGTTCATTTAGCATAAGTGCATAATTTTAATTCCAATTCTGATTCTGATGCTGCAAACAGATTTATAATCTCCCGTTTGTTGTTTATAAAGGGCCCTGATTTCAAGAGCAAAAACAGACAACATAGAGGCTTTAAGCTAAAGCCTAAAGCTTTTTTAAAAAAACAGGATGGGGTTCCCAAAACCATCATAAAACACAGGTGGGTGAGTGAGTTTTACACTGAAGACTCTGTCTCTGTTAAGATGATCTTAACATTACAATGATTTTGGGGACACTGGGCCCAGTTATTCAAAATTGTTTAGCATTTTACAAATCATTGCTGTTCAGCCATTAAAATGAAAGGCAGGACATGAACAGTGTTTCTCAGTGTTCTGGGCAGCTAATGTTCAGTGTAGATGGAACAGCAAGACCCCAGTACACACAACCTCCAGTACGTCAGATGTGCCTGGCTGAGCTTAGATGCAGTCTGTTTATAGTTCAGGGGGGGTTGGTTGTTTGTTTTATTGTCTTTCCCCCAATTGTCTCTAAACTCACTAGCTACGTTTTACACGTCCGACACATACCAGTGATGTCGCGACCAACCAGTGATGTGATGAACCTACAGAGCTACCAGACGTTCTGAGTGTCAGTTATAAAGTATAACAACAATAATAATAATAAATAATCGTTTGCATCATATGCTTTTCTGAGCACATTGTCATTATTGTTCGTACATCAAGGATGGTAAATTTGTTTTCATTTTTTTGATCATAATCAGTCATGTTTCACTGTCAAATCAAAATTGCAGAATAAAAAAACATTATGACAATATCTTCCTTCACTTTCACCAAATGTTTGTTTGGTGCTCTTCTGTTCCTTCATACGCTGACTGAAAATAAGATAGTAGACTGACTTTCCACTGTCGTCTGTTTAAACCTGTTAGCAATCGTCACAAAAATAAAACATTTGATTCATGTTGTGTGCTTTAAACGTTTAAAGTTTAGTGAGTCTTTAAGTTTTACGAGACTACAATAAACAGTGAATAAATTCTCAGTCCCAGAATAACTAAGGACTCCACTGAAGCACTAAGAGGTAGTCTGCTTATTCATCTGGTATCTAGTATCAAACCATTAATGTCCTGGAAAAGTGCTTGGAATCCTTCCAAGAAACCATTAGGTTATATAACTCTATGAACTGATGACACTGTCCAAGGAAGCAAACAATATATGCCAAAGTTGCTTAAAGTCCCTGTGGGTTTCCTTAGTGTCTCCAGACTGCAGATTGTTTACTTGGTTTATTGTTTGTTTTTTTGGTTGTTGTTTATGAGTGGAAATGGAGCGTCTGTTATGTTATAGGGGAAAACGCAAGTGTGACGTCTGACGTGGTTTGGCTGGATCTGACTTCACGCTCACTAGACTGCAGTTGGAAAGTATGTGGTAATGTTATGGACAAGTGTAGATAAATACATTCACAATATGATCATTTTTGTCCTTGCGACATAAGACAAGTGTATGTAATGAGGATCTCTGGGACTCAATATTCTCGTGCTGTCAGCGCAGACAGTTGTTGTTCAACAGGAAGGGAATCTAAATGAAGTCCTGTTTGTTACAATGAAGGAAAGAGGCAGTAGAAGGCTAGCTGCCCCGTGCTGCCTGGCGCAGATGCTAATGCTAATGAACAAATACATTAGTCTGAAGCTCCTCTTCCAGAGCGCAGCTGTGTCTTCACTACAGGCCCAACAGCAGGAAATGTGAAGCAATCAACCACAGACACATACCCTAAAATAAAAGCCTACATATTCCTCCATACTGGTTTTTATGCACGTTTCCCTCTGAACTGAGATTTTTAAATCGTTCACGTCCCTGGCGGCAACATTCTGCAAAAGGTTTTTTTGATCGTTATCTAACACGTATTTCTCTCCCAGACCCTCTCTCCTTTCACCACTCCTCTATCCCTCTCTCCTTTTACCACTCCTCTATCCCTCTCTCGTTTCACCTATCCCTCTCTCGTTTCTATCCCTCTCTCGTTTCACCACTCCTCTATCCCTCTCTCATTTCACCACTCCTCTATCCCTCTCTCGTTTCACACCACTCCTCTATCCCTCTCTCGTTTCACCACTCCTCTATCCCTCTCTCTTCTCCTTTCACCACTCCTCTATCCCTCTCTCCTTTCACCTCTCCTCTATCCCTCTCTCGTTTCACCACTCCTCTATCCCTCTCTCGTTTCACCACTCCTCTATCCCTCTCTCTTTCACCACTCCTCTATCCCTCTCTCCTTTCACCACTCCTCTATCCCTCTCTCGTTTCACCACTCCTCTATCCCTCTCTCCTTTTACCACTCCTCTATCCCTCTCTCCTTTTACCACTCCTCTATCCCTCTCTCCTTTCACCACTCCTCTATCCCTCTCTCCTTTTACCACTCCTCTATCCCTCTCTCCTTTCACCACTCTTCTCCTCTATCCTCTATCCCTCTCTCCTTTCACCACTCCTCTATCCCTCTCTCGTTTCACCACTCCTCTATCCCTCTCTCCTTTCACCACTCCTCTATCCCTCTCTCATTTTACCACTCCTCTATCCCTCTCTCGTTTCACCACTCCTCTATCCCTCTCTCTTTTACCACTCCTCTATCCCTCTCTCGTTTCACCACTCCTCTATCCCTCTCTCTTTTACCACTCCTCTATCCCCCCACCACTCCTCTATCCCTCTCTCCTTCACCACTCCTCTATCCCTCTCTCGTTTCCCTCTATCCCTCTCTCTTTCACCACTCCTCTATCCCTCTCTCTTTTACCACTCCTCTATCCCTCTCTCCTTTTACCACTCCTCTATCCCTCTCTCTTTCACCACCCCTCCTCTATCCCTCTCTCCTTTTACCACTCCTCTATCCCTCTCTCCTTTCACCACTCCTCTATCCCTCTCTCTTTCACCACTCCTCTATCCCTCTCTTTTTTACCCCTCCTCTATCCCTCTCTCTTTTTACCACTCCTCTATCCCTCTCTCCACTCCTCTATCCCTCTCTCTTTTACCACTCCTCTCCTTTCACCACTCCTCTATCCCTCTCTCGTTTCACCACTCCTCTATCCCTCTCTCGTTTCACCACTCCTCTATCCCTCTCTCTTTTTACCACTCCTCTATCCCTCTCTCGTTTCACCACTCCTCTATCCCTCTCTCTTTTTACCACTCCTCTATCCCTCTCTCTTTTTACCACTCCTCTATCCCTCTCTCGTTTCACCACTCCTCTATCCCTCTCTCGTTTCACCACTCCTCTATCCCTCTCTCCTTTCACCACTCCTCTATCCCTCTCTCGTTTCACCACTCCTCTATCCCTCTCTCGTTTCACCACTCCTCTATCCCTCTCTCGTTTCACCACTCCTCTATCCCTCTCTCCTTTTACCCACTCCTCTATCCCTCTCTCGTTTCACCACTCCTCTATCCCTCTCTCTTTTCACCACTCCTCTATCCCTCTCTTTTTTTACCTCTCCTCTATCCCTCTCTCTTTTTACCACTCCTCTATCCCTCTCTCTTTTTACCACTCCTCTATCCCTCTCTCGTTTTACCACTCCTCTATCCCTCTCTCTTTTTACCACTCCTCTATCCCTCTCTCTTTTTACCGCTCCTCTATCCCTCTCTCGTTTCACCACTCCTCTATCCCTCTCTCGTTTCACCACTCCTCTATCCCTCTCTCGTTTTACCACTCCTCTATCCCTCTCTCGTTTTACCACTCCTCTATCCCTCTCTCGTTTCACCACTCCTCTATCCCTCTCTCCTTTTACCACTCCTCTATCCCTCTCTCGTTTCACCACTCCTCTATCCCTCTCTCGTTTCACCACTCCTCTATCCCTCTCTCGTTTCACCACTCCTCTATCCCTCTCTCCTTTTACCACTCCTCTATCCCTCTCTCCTTTTACCACTCCTCTATCCCTCTCTCGTTTCACCACTCCTCTACCCTCCTCTATCCCTCTCTCGTTTCACCACTCCTCTATCCCTCTCTCGTTTCACCACTCCTCTATCCCTCTCTCCTTTTACCACTCCTCTATCCCTCTCTCGTTTCACCACTCCTCTATCCCTCTCTCATTTTACCACTCCTCTATCCCTCTCTCGTTTCACCACTCCTCTATCCCTCTCTCGTTTCACCACTCCTCTATCCCTCTCTCCTTTTACCACTCCTCTATCCCTCTCTCTTTTTACCACTCCTCTATCCCTCTCTCGTTTCACCACTCCTCTATCCCTCTCTCCTTTTACCACTCCTCTATCCCTCTCTCCTTTTACCACTCCTCTATCCCTCTCTCCTTTTACCACTCCTCTATCCCTCTCTCCTTTTACCACTCCTCTATCCCTCTCTCGTTTTGCTGCTCCTCTATCGCAGTCACGTGGCATCGTGGGTCTTTTATCTCTCCGGTCACAGGTGCTGGCGACATGGTGAACAGCCGCTGAACATGGGGAGCTCCACCGAGCTTTCTCCATAATCAGGATGGGCCACTCTGCTCTCACTGCCATATGTTCCTCCCAGACCTTTAAGGATCGTGTTTGACAGCCATCACACTGTCACATGTCCTGGTGGAAATGCCCCCACGAGCTGAAGCCACATTGCCCAGCTAATTCCCAAGAGCATGAGCCTTTCCACTGGTCAGCGTTCACGAAGACGAAACTCCCGAAATAGAGAGACGTGCACAAATGTCTGAATGGATTTGAGTCGAAGAAGCAGACTGAGGCGTCTCCTGGCCGAGCTGGAACAGTAACAGCTGAGATATTGATTTTTATCTCTCTTCTTCCTGGATGTTCTTTCTGGGCCCTAATTAGTCTGTCCTACAGCAGCTGTTTGCACTAGTCTTCCTCTAGTCCTCCCTTTATCATGAACAGGTTCAGGTTTCTGTTGTCCCTCTTTTGTTTTGGGGTTTTTTGGTTCCTTGCTATTGGCCATCTGGGGTGTTTTTACAGACCATTTTATTACTTTTTTATCTTGATTTTTTAAGAACAAAACATAAATTAAGAAATACTTTATTAGAAAAGAATATCTCATTGCTTTGACAGTAGATTCCAAACAATCAAACAAACAAAAACAACAACGACCGAAACAAAAAACTTGCTCTATATATTGTCCTATTCATATTGTATGTAGTACGTACGCTATTCTGTTGCTGTTCTATACACCTTTTTGAATGGCTGGTCTGAATTCAAAACACTTGAGTCTGATTGGAGAGGCCTGCAGGGTTTGTGACATAACAGAGGAGGGTGGAGTTCCTGTTGTTCATCCTGTCTCTCCTACAGTCTCAGGCACACCAGACCATGGGCTGTATATTTATAGCTTTCACGTCAGGGGGCAGTGTTGAGCTGAAGGGCCTTTTCTCCAGTGACTCAACGGTAGTACAGCAACTAGCGACCTCTTGAACCACGATCAGTTTCCCTGCGCTCTGATTGGTCCTGCGGTGTAGACCTGGCAACAGAACCCCAGGCCCATCTGAAGGCTACACCCCCGCAAGGATGAGCACTGGGCAAGCAGTCAGCAGCATTTTACCAACAGCTGGGATTTGTGAACCATAAAATGCTTTTTCTTGGCCTTAGTTATTTATTGAAAATATTTATTTTGTAGGCCCAGGGGCTTTATAGTGATGCCTCTGTATTTCCTCAGTGCTTCTCCTCGTGATTTTGATTCTGATTCATGGCTTTGTTGCTTTAAGACGAGACTGAAAACACCACATTTTAGCGTAATGAGCTGCTCACGGAAAGCCGCCCGTCCCCCAGCACGAGCCGCTCGTCTCACCTCCCACCGCCGAGACTCATGTGGCGTCTCGCTCACACACGAGCGGATCCACACGACTGAAAGTCCACGCTCAGCTCCACGATCAAAGACTGTGGTGCTGGCAAGCCCCCAGGTCCACCCCTCCCCCACGCTGCAATGACTCACGCAAGCACAAAACGGCACAATTCACCCAGAATGTTTTCAGAATACAAATTGATTAGAGGAAAGAAGCAGGACTTTTTTATAGTTTCTCCAATATATATGAATATATTCCTTTTGCTCTGACTGCCTATGTGTTTTCACGACATGCTTCTCTATAAACAGCTGGTCCTTTTATACTCACAAATACATTCGGAGAAATGATCTCGACGGTTTTAACCGCAGTGTGCAGAAGCCCAGTGGCGTTCATTTTCTGTGCCTGTACGAGACCTGTAATCAATTCATAAAAAATCTTCAGGGAGTATGCAGCAAAAGTCAAAACACTATGTCATGACTCAAGTTGACCTGGCTAACCTATATTAATAAATGACTTTATTTCCCGCCCCTTAATGCTGGGAAACCCTTTGAACACTGTAATTGCTGTAGGTCTGATGTGTATCTGAAGAGGTGGGTTCTTTGAACTGTCAGGAAATCCTCACGTCTGCAATTAAGAATTGGGTCATTAGGGACTCCTGTGAGTGCACATGATGGCGACCAGAGTCGTATTCTCTTTTCAATTTATTCTTCTGTGAAGGATGTTATAATATGGGTTGATGGGTTTCTAGGGCACGTCTTACATCAGCAAGTTTAGGGACGCACAGCAAGTCCTGTCACCTGTCAGCAGGATCTGTGTCACAATGCACAAACTACAAATTAGTCACAATCTGGAAACCGCAAAGCTGAGTGTGGCATGTTGCCTCGTTCGTAGACCTTCAGATGAGAGAAACACCATAAGCGTTTGAGGAGAACATCAACACCTGGTCACACCGAGTAATCGCCTTGGTCCTGCCTACGTGGTCAAAGGGAAGCATCAAGCTTCAAGAGCCATGACATTTGGATGGAAAATCACAACTGAATACTAGATGTAACAGTTCATTGTATCATTGTTGGGCTCATGCTGTTGTCTATAATGACCATATGTCATTATATCTGACAACAAAATGTCTTGCAAGCATTTGAAACTCTGCACGAGCAACTATGCTGCAAGGGCCATTAGCCTGGGTGTAAATGGCCTGGGTGTAAATGGCCTGGGTATAAATGGAATGTTAAAATGACAATGTTAAGTGTTATTGGAGCCAACATATCAGTCAATGGACCATAAACCAACCAATGCAACCAATGATTTTAGCAAATACTAATGGGCAAATTAGTATGGGGACATATTTCTTCCAAGAAGAGAGTCCTGTACAATAAGTGATGCCAGAGTGGCCCAGATGTCCTACCATCTCTGTCAACCCCAAAGACTCGAAGTGCTGGACGATGGTCAGTTAGATCTCCCCCCACACCCTGGCCACAGTCAGGGCTTACAAGCTCTCTGTCTGCAGAAATGTTTAACTCGTCAAGGAGTAAAACAACTCACGGCCTTCGTTCTACAGATTAGTGGAGTCCTCCAAAATATGGCCATGTGTGTGTGTGTGTGTGTGTGTGTGTATGTGTATGTGTATGTGTATGTGCGTGTGCGTGTGTGTGTGTGTGTGTGTGTGTGTGTGTGTGTGTGTGTGTGTGTGTGTGTGTGTGTGTGTGTGTGTGTGTGTGCGTGTGTGTGTGTGTGTGCGTGCGTGTGCGTGTGTGTGTATGCGTTTGTGTGTGTGTATGCGTTTGTGTGTGTGTATGCGTTTGTGTGTGTGTGTGCGTATGTGTGTGTGTGTGTGTGTGTGTGTGTGTGTGCGTGTGTGTGTGCGTGTGCGTGTGTGTGTGCATGTGTGTGTGTGTGTGTGTGTGTGTGCGTATGTGCGTGTGCGCGTGTGTGTGTGTGTGTCTGCGTTTGTGTGTGTGTATGCGTTTGTGTGTGTATGCGTTTGTGTGTGTGTGTGCGCGTGTGTGTGTGTGTGCGTGTGTGTGTGTGTGTGTGTGTGTGTGTGTGTGTGTGTGTGTGTATGCGTTTGTGCTTGTGTTCTCTGCAATGACCCAATGAACCTGAGGTATTTTCCTGACATTCAGCATGTTGATTTAATGCCACTTTAATGTAAAGTTTGCCTGTGTGGGTGTCCAGCTCAGGTCTGATGGCACCTGTCACACAGCGCTTCACTGTAGCCACCCAACATGGCAGCAGGACGTCAGACCCATCCTGTTGTCCCGCTTCAGGACAAGGTGTGATGTGTCTGCGTGTGTCAGAGTCACTGCATAAGGGGGGAGGGGCATGGGGGGGGGGGGGGTATCCGGGGTGTCTGGTGTTGGATATGTGTGAGGTATGAGTGTTGTGGGTGTTTATGTGTATGTGTCTGCCTCTTAGCCCTCTGCCAGGTTTTGTGTGTGTGTGTGTGTCTGTGTGTCTTTCCAATCTGTCTGCCACTTTATTCCATGCCAAGTTTTGTGTGTGTGGACCTGGACTACATGCATTAGCTGGCCTTGTGTGCCCACCCATACACTGGTTATGTGCTGCTGAACCTGCCACCACATGCGGTTCTGAATATGAATAGTTCATTTGCAATGCGACACATGATCTTAATTTGGTTCCGTACGTTATGATTAGTGCGTTACATTTATTTTGTGTTTGTGTGTGTCTGTCTGTGTTTATTATGTTGGTGATTCACTTCTTACACCTCATCCATTATCCAAAGTACAGCAGTGGATCTTTGCCATAGTATGATGGACACAATGGGCCACATTAATTCATCGTCCTGTAGTTCTTGACTGAAGTTCCTTCTTACGTTACATTTGCTTCTGCTTGTGTTATTCCATATTTTTGTAGTTGAACTTGGATTTGTGGACAGCTTAAGCCACCAGTGCATTTCCACAGATGTGTGTAGATAGATAGAGAGACAGATAGATCATTTATTGATCCCAGGGGGAATCATCTTTGTGTGAATACCCAAACCCACACTTACAAAATGTGGAACTATGGAAGTGGGTGGGTGGAAATTACTTCCAGTATATTTCATTTCATTTGGCTCCTTGGCTAATCACAGGTGTGTTGCTACTGTGCAGCCAAGAATGAAATGGGTCTAATGGTTCCGTCTGCTTGCACCGTTAAGTCTGTGCAATGAATGCTGGGTAACGGGCCCATTCCTGTTCAAGGATCACACTCTGGTCTTATTCTACAGTGTAATGTTGATGGGGAGAAACCACAGAATGTTCTTTTTGTACTGGGTTTAGGAGGATGTCCATAAAAAATACATCATAACACAAATTAATTGTAGTCCTTCCATTAAAAAGAATTCATTTTTATTGCATTTTAAAGTACAATTAATAGAGTTTATCCATCCATCCTCCTCCACTTATCTGGGAAATATAATAGAGTTCACATAAACACCCCCACCCCAATCCCATGTCTTAGAATATTACATATACTCACTCTTCACTTAATGAATACTATGGTTTCTTTTTGCCAAAAACATGTGTCTCCAAGACCAGGTGTTCATAATTCTGTGTCCTCGGGGAGTGTATCACTCTGCAGCACAGTGTCATTAGGATGGGCCAACCGCACGAGCCGCACCACACACGTGCTCTGTTCACCACACACGTGCTCTGTTCACCACACACGTGCTCTGTTCACCACACACGTGCTCTGTTCACCACACACATGCTCTGTTCACCACACACGAGCTCTCTTTACCACACGTGCTCTGTTCACCACACACGTGCTCTGTTCACCACACACGAGCTCTCTTCACCACACACGTCTGTTCACCACACACGAGCTCTCTTCACCACACACGTCTGTTCACCACACACATGCTCTGTTCACCACACACGAGCTCTCTTCACCACACACGAGCTCTCTTCACCACACACGAGCTCTCTTCACCACACACGTGCTCTGTTCACCACACACTAGCTCTCTTCACCACACACGTGCTCTGTGCACCACACACGTGCTCTCTTCACCACACACGAGCTCTGTATATATTTCAAAACAGCCAAATGTCCGTGCAGTTATTCTGTAGACAATATGCGTGCGTCCATGAGATGGCAGCATTGTTCACCCACAGGCGACTCGTTTAGTGTTACACGAATGCAAACGGCCATTTACATCTCGAGCGCTCTTGTTTTTGACCAGAACTCATATTATCGAAACGTTCCTGACGTCCTCCAACTTTAAAAAAATGCAAAACAATGTAACAATATTTCTACATTGAAGCGAGTCAAGAAGATCATTTGTGCGGTTTGAGCTTATGCGGGGTTTTCCCCTTAACTCCCTCTATTGTTATTATTGAATGCTCATCGTTTTTTCTGGCCCGGTCACCTCACATTCTTCATACATCTCCGACTTTGGCAAGTATGGGCCATGCGCACACAGAAAGGAGGAGGAGGAGGAGGAGAGAGAGAGAGAGAGAGAGAGAGAGAGAGAGAGAGAGAGAGAGAGAGAGAGAGAGAGAGAGAACTCAAAGGCATCTCACTGGTTTCAGTTACATTACCTTGAGCACCCCATTTAGATGCTACATCAGGACCATTAGAAACACCAGTCAAAACACATCATCATATATTACAACTTTTTAAAGTGGATTTCGCGCTAGACCATGAAGGTTCAGTGTGAGATGGCTATAATTCAAAAGCGTTTAATTGTCTCTTCGGTGTTTTGAAGTTTCGTTTTCTCTTCGGGTCACCGTTAATGAAAAATTGTAAGACAGAGCAAGTATTTAATGAATGACGCACAGCACCATTTCTGTGACTTACTCATACAGATACGGTCGAAAGGCCCCTTTGCTTTACAAAGAGCCCCGTCGGCCCAAACCACAAGCCACACTTGTATCTTACATCTCTATTGTTCTGGTTGTTTTTTGTTGGGGGTGATGGCGGTAATTAAGGTATTGCAGATGGAGAATACATAGTTCGGTTAATTGACTATATTTAGCTTGTATAATAATCTCTAGGACAGGCTCGTGGTAGTACCGTAACTACTTCCAGACAGGTGTGGGCTTACAGGAACGCGCTTTTAAAGTCATTTCTTTTTCCCTGCCAGGGCAAAGCTGCTCCGTGGGAAGAAGGTCCAGGGAGAATACGACATCCGAGTCGAGCAGGTAATATGATTTTGTTTTTACTTTTAGCACTGATTGTCAACGGCATAAAGGTAAATGAGATTGCGCTCATTACCGGCTGTTTGCTTTTATGTTTGGCTAAGTGCCTTATTTCATCTCATGTGAATAGCCGTCTTTTCGCATTTTTCGTTGGAAGGCACCGGAAGGATCCACTAAGGAGATTAAAGTAACGCGCGCCCTTTTGAAGCCAACTCCAAATTGCACTTCATCAACGCAATGACTGAAACTGCGTCATTTAACTAGCGGCGCGACCTAGTGCGCGTGCGTGCGTGGATTCCAGCGGGGTTTCATTCTGTCTCGCGTCACAGCGGCCCGATATATAATTTGGCCACCAAGGACATCAACATTTTGACGTTAGTTATCTGCACGTTGAGAGCATCGTGATTTCTCGCGGACATGATGACTCATCGGTTTTGTGTGCAGTTGCTCATATCAACTGTGTCCCCCTTAGAGGAACGCGGTCGAATCAACTCCCCACTCTACTCCTAAAATAGGAACTGTTAGTGCGCTTACGCAGCAATGGGTTTCACTCCGCTGTAGTAAAGATCCTTAAAGAGGCAGTGCTGTATTCGATGGCCGCCCGTTCATAGCGAGTTTGTCGCCTTTAACGCAATCTTCGTAACCGCAGCTGCTGAGGCCTTTCGCGCGTTTCATTCTGGACTTGGCTGGAGTCAGTTATCATTTACATAATTTTGTGACATTGGCCGTTTAGGAATTGACGGGTAATTTACACGTGTAAATTCTCCTATACACTGCAGAACTGAAAAATGACCGAGTCATATTTAATAACGGGACTGTATAATTTAAATGTAGATAAAAGTATTCGTACCGATACGAAGGGTGGCAGAATAGTCTAAATTGCTTTCCAAATGATGGATCGAGCTGAGGTCTGTGGTCGGAATAAATGCCAGTTTGCTCAGACTCCCGTCGTACCCTCGCGCTGGGCTTTCCCACAATGATCGAGCATCCACCGCCACTATCGACTACTGCAGACGGACATCACAATTAACTTAAACCACACAGACAAGACAGACGGACTCGCAATTCTCTCTGTTCAGTCACAAATTACACGTCTGCGTTTTCATGGTATTTCCCACCGCGTGCTGCTGGAAAGTAGCAGGGATTAATGGTACCGGAAACGCACCTTTTATAGTCGTTTGGAATTGTATTTGAATCGTTCGCGTGTTCAAGTACATGTTGGGGGGGTTAAAATAATTACTTCCCTTTTTCCCGCCTAGTGCCGCGTCACTTCCACGCACCTTTCAAAGTGGCTTTTAGGCTGCCTCGTGCTTTAATTAAAACCGCAGTCATGTTGTGTTGACACTTACGGGAAAAGCTGATATAAATTAAGCATGTGGTAGGTGGAATAAGATGCGGGATATGAGCCATAATACACTGCAGTCTTAAAATGCGGCTTCTCTATAACGAGGTGCGTGAACTGCATCTCGTGGAATGTTGGAGTCATTTGGTGCACAGCATGAAGCTAAAAGTCACCATGTCCTTAAAGTGAAACGCTTTGTGGTCACGTGATCACGTAAACTCTTGCGTGCTGGATGGTAGTTCAGATTTATGGTTCTGAATCACAAGGAAACTATAACAGTATAAGATATACCTGTGTTTAGGGTTTACTTGTTTTTGAAATATTAATTACACGGATTATATTTATATTTTATTATATTTCAGGCTGAATTCTCAGAGATCAATCTTGTAGCTCATGCCAATGGAAGCTGCAGTGTGGACATGCAGGTCATCAGGAACGGGACCAGGGTGGTTCGGTGAGTTGGACAGTAATGGATGTCACTGCCACAACAGAGCAACACTTCTTAGATCACTGCCTGTATGTATAATATAAAATGTTTAGTATTCAAAACTGTTCTCAAAATGGAAGTAATTCATATATAAACCTAAATCTTAATTAGAATTATTTAGCACAGGATAAAACAACACTGTAATAACCTTGTGAGTAATCACTGCAATTATTAATAATCGTCAGCTCAACCTTGTGGCGTAATTGTCTGCATATGTAAACATGAAGTGATTTGCTTTGTCTCAGCCGTCTGAGAATACAAATGATACAGTGCAAAGAACTAATTGAACTCGGGCTCTAGAGTCCTGATCTAGTGTTCCTGATGGAAAAATACCGTGCCCCGAAATCATGTCGAAGTCATCCTGGTAAACCTGGAGCTTCAGGGTCCCTCCTGGGTGATCCTGCGACATGCACCACACGCAGGATGAGAGGGACAGCCCATTAGGCAAAATGCAGCACCGTGATCCTGCCACATGCACCACGCGCAGGATGAGATGGACAGCCCGTTAGGCAAATGCAGCACCGTGATCCTGCCACATGCACCACACGCAGGATGAGAGGGACAGCCCGTTAGGCAAATGCAACATTGTGATCCTGCCACATGCACCACGCGCAGGATGAGAGGGACAGCCCGTTAGGCAAATGCAGCACCGTGATCCTGCCACATGCACCACGCGCAGGATGAGAGGGACAGCCCGTTAGGCAAATGCAGCACCGTGATCCTGCCACATGCACCACGCGCAGGATGAGAGGGACAGCCCGTTAGGCAAAATGCAGCACCGTGATCCTGCCACATGCACCACGTGCAGGATGAGAGGGACAGCCCGTTAGGCAAAATGCAGCACCGTGATCCTGCCACATGCACCACGCGTAGGATGAGAGGGACAGCCCGTTAGGCAAATGCAACACCGTGATCCTGCCACATGCACCACGCGCAGGATGAGAGGGACAGCCCGTTAGGCAAATGCAGCACTGTCTCTGTTGGAGCTGACTGACGAGATTAAAACACCACTGCTGGAAAAGCATGTGATATGTTACAGTAGTATGTAAGCAAGGAGTTTCCCTCAACCGGTTCGAGTGCGTGCCAGTCTCCTGCGTGTACGTATGTGTATGTGTGTGTTTGTGTGTGAGTGTGTGTGTGTGTGTGTGTGTGTGTGTGTGTGTATGTGTTTGTGTGTGTGTGTGTGTGTGTGTGTGTGTGTGTGTGTGTGTGTGGGGGGTTCATGCTTTCCATTTCTTCCACGGTGCCTTTCAGGCATCATAATAGTTGTATGAAGGGAAATGTTACTTCACCTCAAGGTTACTCAACAACAGTGATATGAAAAACCCCATAGCCCCATCCTGCCCAGCCTTTAACAATGTTAGTCATATTTGGCATAGATATATACTTTGTTTCATAACTAAGTTCATCAGTCATTGAAAGTTAATGTGAATCTTGTGCTGCGTGCACACATTCCCCACACAGAAACATTAAACACAGTCTTGGTTGTGTTTTCCTTGCCTGTGCTTGCAATAAGGCTTCATTGAAATTCTGTGCGCACAGCGACTTGGTGTTAATCAAACTGGGCTAGTGTTTACACTCACTCAAGCACTCACACAAAGGACGAGCCAACAGGAGCTGTCTCACTCAACCGTCTCACTCAACCGTCTCTCTCACCCGTCTCTCTCACAGACCTGAGACCTGCCGTCCCTATTTTTTTCTTTCTCCTCACTTTCTTTTCCCCTATTCTCTCTGACACTCATTTAATCTCTCTCTCTCTCTCTCTCGTTCTTCTCATTTCTTTCTCAGAGCCCCTTTCATTTTCCTCTTTCACTCTCCGTCTCTGTGTCCTTCTTTTCTGCGTCTCTTCTTCTGAAGCAGTCTTGCGTCTTTATCTGCAGCAAATTTGCCCTATTATTCGAAGTGCTTTTTGACAAAACAGGCTACACAGTCCTGGCTGACTGAAAAAACCGCAAAGCCCAAGAACAAACAGCAGATGGCCCACAGGAAAAGGAGGAGTAAATTTAGATGTCAAAATCTTTCTTTTTTTGGACAAACCTTATTCAAGCCACTATACAAGGCCAACGTGCCACATTTATAAGAAATATGTGACCCAGTTTGAATGTTCAGATGTATTGAACACTGGTAGATGACCACAGTGGTTAATCCCATTCTTAAGCAGTACGTGATATGCACTCACAAACGATTAGAAACATTTATTAGAAAATCCATGTTGTTGTGCAGTTAGAGATTTCAGCTCCTCTGTTGCTATGCACTATTTGTCTTAAACCATCTTCCAACTCTTTATCATTGGTCAGTTTATGACCTATGGACTGCTGCTGGTTTGATGGATTTGGGTGGCAGGATAATCCCAGCCTAGCAGTGGCATTGATAAAAATCCAGCAGCACTGGCATGTTTGATAGACCTAATCTAATCCCAATGCAACCCCCACCACAGTGTCATTGTCACTGCTGTTGTCACAGTAACGTCCGGCTAGCAGTGGTCCAGTGGTCCTGTGGTCCAGTGGTCCAGTGGTCCTGTGGTCCTGTGGTCCACTGCTAATGTCTTGTACATTGTTCTTGGCAATAAATAAGCAGCAGTCAGTAGTTGTACACATATAAAATTAATCTACCTACCTAATCATCTATCTAATTAAACAGTTAGTGAGTGTAGGCACAGTCTACATGTTACGAATGTACATACCTTTCAAGCTCAAATTGCCCACACCACAGCAATACTCATCACAGCAATACTTATTTATGTTCTATCTTAAATTGGTATGAATATTCAGTGAATGTTCCTACACTTTATAATAAACTGACAAGCAACCTCTTTTTCTCTCAGGACATCCAGTTCTTTATGACGGATTACACAAGGTGTTGGAAATGTTCTTTTGTTTGCGATTTTGTTCAATATTGACATGATCAAGTTATGTAACAGCTGCAGATTCATGGGTTGCACATTCATGCTGTGAATCCCCCATTCAACCACGCTTCAAAGACACTTTATTGAATTCAGATCTGGTGGGGAGACTACTGAAACACCTGGAGCTTATTGTCATTATGAGATCATTGTCATGATGTCATAATGGAATCAGTTTGAAATGACAAATGCCTGGTTTTTGCGAGTCCGTGCCTACAGTAGCCTCAGATTCCAAAGGTTTTGAGACTATTGTGCATGAAAATCCCAAGAGATCAGCATTTTCTGAAATATCCAAACCCTCCTGACTGGCACCATCAACAATGCCACAACTCACTCAGATCATCAACCATTCCAGTGTTTGAAGTGAACACAAAATGAATGATGTACTGCTTTCACATGATTGGCTAATCGGATGACTCCATGAAAGAACAGGTGTACAGGTGTTTCTAGTAAAGTGATTGGCGATAGTTGTTTATATGTTCAAAACAAACATGAAATCATTTGATATTGATATGTTTTGTAAACATTAATTGAAGGGTTCTCATTAATAGCATGACAACGTTAACCGAATGGTTGTGTCTGGCCGTAGGTCCTTCAAGCCGGACTTTGTGCTGGTACGACAACACGCTTTCAGCATGGCGCAAAACGAGGACTTCCGCAACCTGATTATTGGACTGCATTACGCTGGAATCCCGAGTGTGAACTCGCTCGAGTCTATTTACAACCTCTGTGACAAGCCCTGGGCGGTGAGTCATCCTCTGAGACCCATGCAGTTATTTGGATTGAGGAAGCCTCCACTACTTGCTGGGCTCACATTGAATGACCATAATATAGATTCCCAATGCTCCACATCGTAAATGTTAGTAGAGCAGTAAAGAAAATCATTATTACAATGAAAAACCCTGCAAAGAAAAACACATTCATTTCCCCCAGAAGGTATCATGTCAAAGCCAAAATCTTGACTGATGGTGACATCTTGGTCAGTTGATTTATTGATTTTGTGGAAAAAGCCAGTAGCTCAAGATTAGACGATGCTCTACAGGCTTATTCCATCAATAGCTGTGCGAGATAAATGGTTACATGGCACTGGAAGGTTTTTCAGTCACAGATTCATATTCAAATGTGTTTTTTGATTACTGTTGTCATTTGAGTTCGTCTGATTGTTTTGTCTTTGTTTTTTGTCGATTTAAGTTATTCCAATATACAGTATTCTTGCAGTGATAGATTCTTTTTCTGTCATCTGTTACCAGCCCCAATCAGGTCTGTGCCTCCTTGGTTGTACTACTTGATTGTTTATGCTTGATCTTTCAACACGGAATAAGGAAAGTTCTTTTAAGACTGGCCAATATCAATTTCTAAAAGTGAATGGTGAATTCTTTGTACATATGTTGTAGTTTTTAATGTCATAAACCACCAGCCATATATAACCTGCTGTCCGTCCCAGAAGTGGTTGGGATCCTCTCAAGGTTAGCACTTAGCACTTAGCATGGCATGGTACCAGTGCTGCTGCCAAAATGACTCCATACTTTTCCACAGCACAGAAAAATGGGTTCTGTTCTGCCCCCATTATGTTGCTGGTTTGGAAGCAATAAACGTTTGAAAAGAGCAGATGAAGGGCTATTTAGTAGAGCAGATGAAGGGCGGGGCCTCGGCAGCACCACATAGAGCTGTTTAGTAGAGCAGATGAAGGGCGGGGCCTCGGCAGCACCACATAGAGCTGTTTAGTAGAGCAGATGAAGGGCGGGGCCTCAGCATCACCACATAGAGCTGTTTAGTAGAGCAGATGAAGGGCGGGGCCTCGGCACACCACATAGAGCTGTTTAGTAGAGCAGATGAAGGGCGGGGCCTCGGCAGCACCACATAGAGCTGTTTAGTAGCTTTGCTCCATTTACAACTAAAACCATGACAATCGCAGTAAAAACTCAGTAAAAAACCTGAAAAAGCTGAAAAATATTCATTCTGGATGGTTAGGCCCTCGAATAAAGAACCAAAATGTCAATTAGGAGATTTTGTTTCATCATGTGGTTTGTGGGATTTCTTCTGACTTGTTTCTGGATTAGGGAGCGTAATCATTGGCCTCTCAAATCAGTGGAAACATGGGTCTCTTCTTGGAAGGCCTGCTAGTTCGTGGGGACCAGCACTAACTCCAGCACTTTGATGATGTTGTGCCATTTCAGGGAGTTTTTACCTGCTGTCTTTGGTCTGACTCACTAAGCCTACACACCTGGTTTGCTGTAAAGCTGCTTTGTGACAATATTGTCAATTGAACTGAATTTAATTGGTTTTCGGCTGATTTCTTTTCGCTCAGTTTGCCCAACTGATAAGCATCTACAAGAAGCTGGGACCAGACAAATTCCCCCTTATGGAGCAAACGTTCTACCCAAACTACAAGGACATGGTAAGGAGAAAAATACCAATTCAATATAATTGAATCAAAATGCTAATTATGGTAACACTTCTTTTTTAATGGCATTATTTTATGTTAAAAAGAAGGATAATGACAGTCTGACAAGGTGTCATGTTTTAGTGCAGTGATCTGTAAAATTCGTTTTGTAAGTTACCCAACATTGGTGCAATAAATGAAAGCAAAGCAAGAAGAAATCTAAATATACACAGAAACCCTGGCAACATTGTACGTAATGACAGCAGTTGGTTTTACAAAACAGGATACTTGGTGTGACCATTGAATAAGTGACATTGTGCTGGGTGGTAAAAATATTTTGTCATTTTTATAACACCATAATCAGTGAGAGTCGCGGAGCATTTTAATAAGATGTAAGTCACGAGGAACGATGTTGCTGTTCCCTTAGAAACAACTTTATTAAATATATCTTGTAAAGGTACGATTAGAGTCTTTGTGATATCTGCTAATATGCACATTTTGAATTAGACGTCCTGTTGTCCTACATCACTGGTCTATTTCTGACCTCAAGATAATTGCTGGAAGGCTTGGATCCTGAACCCAGTGGTGACACTGACATGTGGAGAAGGTTGCTGTGTCTGACGAACTTCTATCAGATCAGAACACCAAACCGTGCCACTACCATGTCATTGATCATGCTCCACTGCTACACTGAGAACAGTCAGACACCATAGAGTGTATAATTGTACACTTATGAAATACACCTATAACAAAGGTGTATAATATAACATGCGAGGTGCTGTATAATGTAGACACAAGTGTTTCAAATAAAGACACTGATGACTATATTAATGTTAAGGGTTGACGAAACATTTTTTTGTATAAAGAAATTAGCAATAGAAAAAGAAACACATTTTCTATTACAAAAATACGTATTAGCTTTGTTGCACAAGACAAATTCTACATTGGTTCAATTCTACAATATGTAAGGGAAAATGTAGCTACAAAGGATCAGATACAAATGTACTGCATTTCTGTTTTCATTTTCTACCGTTGACAGGAAATAGTGGTTTACAGTATTTCTCCTTACAGATACCATAAGAGCATAGATGAAACAATTTCGTAATTTAAATGCAAATGCAAACAAAATTATTAATACACATTCTTAAAAAACAATGGGAAGAATGATTTTCAATGTGTCGACTGCAGGCAGATTAAAACCTTGTACAAAAAAACTGTTGGAGTGAAACTCCTTAAGTGCCATAGAATATATACATTCTTAAGACAAAGAAACTAAAAGAAAGTTCCCAAACATGTATAAATATGCATACATCTGACATATCTGAATAAAATGTTTGGCATATAAAATGTTTAATTAGCTACACAAACCTAAGGAGATATTATTCGAGTTTGAATACATTATATTATCTTGCTTCATGTAAAAATCAATTTTCCCAAAACTGGAACAGGTAGTTTCGAAAAGAATGTGCAATCCTAAATTTGGCATTTTAAAGATAAAACTATTGAAGATCATTTAAAGTGTATAGTTAAGTGAAACTGAATCACAAGTTGTAAAAAGCACTTTCTGAATACTGCTCAATTTAGGCAGAAAATCCAGATCCAGACTTAATTCATGTGGGCCAAACACATCTTACTAAGCAATGCACCGAAGGCTGAATTTTACAGGACAATACAATATGAGAGGCGCTACCATTGCCACCTTTCACCCCTCCCCCTGTCCCCGCCCACATCTCCACCCACTCCCCCTGTCCCCACCCCATCTCCACCCACTCCCCCTGTCCCCACCCCATCTCCGCCCCTCCCCCTGTCCCCACCCCCATCTCCACCCCTCCCACTGTCTCCACCCCATCTCCGCCTCCTCCCCCTGTCTCCACCCCCATCTCCACCCACTCCCCCTGTCCCCACCCCATCTCCACCCCTCCCACTGTCTCCACCCCCATCTCCACCCCCTCCCCCTGTCTCCACCCCCATCTCCACCCCCTCCCCCTGTCTCCACCCCCATCTCCACCCCCTCCCCCTCCCCCAAGCCCAGTGCCCCGTGCTCAGGCCTCAGGGGTCAGACGTGTCCGTGAAGTCCTTGTCTGGACCGGCGCTGCCTCGGTACCAGCTGCAGGAGCCGTCTGTGCGTTTGATGCAGGCGTACTGGCGGGCCTGCTGTAGGCTCAGCTTGTTGTCCACAAGCCAGTCTGTCCACAGGCACTCATTTTCCGACGTGGCACAGCAGGGGGCAGTGTAACAAGTGGAAATCTGGAGAAGGTCCACAGGACACAGTTAAGAACAGCCGAAACTAAAAGAAAGAACAGGTTTCATCAAATTCACACGACAAATTACTTTGTATGTAATGCAGATCCAAAACCTTCTCCAGACATGACAGAAACTGTCCGTCACAAATCAGTGGTCAGAAGATGTAAGAGAGCATATATTATAGCATGTTTAAACAGGATGTGTTTTCCCAGCCTTCTGTTTGTGTTGTTTAATTGACTGAAGAAAGGACCCTAGAGCTTACAGTGCAGTCGCATCCCATTTGGTATCTGTAGTTGAGATTCTTCTTCTGAGCCAATGACAGATTGTCCCAAGGCTCGATGAAGTCACACAGCCCAATGGAAACTTTCCCTTCACTCCACATATTCCCTGCATCGTAATAATTCATGATCAGCAAATGGATATTTCAGCTCAAGCCATTAAAAAAAAGGTTAAACGTTACAGAAAAGGCTGATATAGCCCCATGGTGCATTGCAAACTCAAAATAAATCTAAAAATGTCCATGTTATATGAAATTAGAAAGAATACATTATTTCCATCTCACAAAGCCATTGCCAATCACTTCAAATTTCACCTGAAATACGAAATGAGGTATGTGTAGAGGATGAACTGCCCAGTGACCAAACGCCAGACCTCACTAAAACTATTTTACCTGTGAGCAGATATTGAACTTTGTTACTGGCATCCAGCTTAACGCCACACAAAGAGGAGAAGACTGGTGTGTAGACATACTGAATGTCTTTGATTTTGTCAAAACCTTTGAACATCTGTAAGCATTAGAGAGAAAGGGAGAGAGAGACAGAGGGAGAGAGAGAGAGCGAGAGATGAGGAGAGAGAGATGGGGAGAGAAATAACTTCCTTTTCTCAGCTTAGCATGAGCGATCACTGAATGAAAAGTTATTTGTTTACACCACTGTTGTATATGTTTTTTGGACTTTAAGCTTGACCTAATAATGTTTTAATTATAGCATGATATTTATATGGTAATTTGTGGAAGTTCTCATCACTGAAGAATATATAATACATGTGACAGAATATATAATACGCAAGCAATTGCAGACCTACAGATTCACTAGAAGCTCTCACCTTGATTAGCTTTATTTCATACTGAATCATCTTCTGGTAGGGTGAAGAGCTGTTACTTGGAGATATAATCTTCTCGCCAGATATCTTAGCCCGGATCACTGAAAAAGGACGCGTTTCATAAGGTCATGGTGTAGAAATCTCTGAAATCACAATGTTATTTGAATAATTCCCTGCAGAGTGTGTCTGTCCTGTGAGGCACCATGAATGCAAAAGAAAATGTACAACTGCAACCCATAAGCCTCATTCAGTCTTTTAGGAAATTATGAAGTAGTCGGCACACTTCAAAGGATTTCACCCTGTCTGTGTTTGACATATTTCTTCATAACACATTTCTCTTATATATTTCATGAGAGTTGGATAGGCTGTTTAAATATAAGACTTTAGTTTGCTTTCCTGCAAGAAAACAAAACATTTGATATTTTATTTACTCCCTTTGAATACGAAGTCTAACATTTTAGCCATCCAAGTTGACGTCGCGCTTTCCAGCACTAAAACGCAGCCATCGGCCATCGCCGCGGCAATCCTAACGTGGGAGGTGTGTGTCCTTGAAACGTGTCGCTAGCGCGGCGCTAACGCGGCGCTAGCGGCGCGAGAGAGTGTCCGTCCTCGCGGGCTCATCTCTGTCCCAGGCCTCGCTGTTTCCCAACAAAGGGTGGAAGGCAACACCAGCTGGGTGAACTGCCCTCCGGGGTTCTAGCACACGCACCAGCTTTCACACCCTCAGAGAAAGAGAAGCAAAAGCCTTTCAGAACTGCCCAGCTGGACATTTAGCAAAACATACACCCCGGGTCTGCTTTTGTGCCTCAGGCAGCAACATTCAGTTTAAGCCATATACAAAGCGATACAATAGATTAGCCCATGAAAACTGATTTGTAATATGTTAGCGCCCCGTGCATTCAATGTTTATTTGTAATGACTTTTTAATTCTTCGTTTTGAGTCTGTTATGACTGCAGATCTGTTTTATGGGTCGTTCATAGCGAGTGAATTCGTGGGGCTGATATGTGAAGATGTGAAGCTGCGTCTTGCCATTAGCAAACAGATGGTGGATGTTGGGTTGGTCCTGGAAATGACTAGTGCACGTAGACCGTGTGTGACAAAGTGGCAGTAAAAGCCAAATCAGTAAATACGATTAGTATACTGGTGTTACTGGTGCCTTATTGTTTGCACAGCAGAGATTCCAGTCTTCAGTTTGGTCATTTTCACGGTAGTAACAAGCTCAACTCTCCTGCTGTTTCATTTAGAATCACCTGGTAGTTAATTCAGTATTATCTTGTACTTATGAGTGTGATGAAAACTATGAGGACACAACCGAGATAACCTTGGTAACTGTACTGGTCCCTAATCCACCATTAAACCTCTGCTAAGATTAGGCCTGTGAATGAAATACCACCAAGAACTGGTATCCTGCATTCATCACTCATCTGGGTAGAACCTGCATCAACATAATATTCAGCTCAGTGTATGAACTGATGTTTTGTCCACAGGATTGGAAGAACTTTTAGGTTAAAACATTTTTATAATTTATGGTATCTAGATGGTGCTTTTGCCTTAATTTCAATGACCCTAATTTGAGTAATTGAGGGTCCATGGGTCTATTAGTGACAGTGCAGCAGGAATAGAGCTTGAACTGCCAACCTCCAAATACCTGGTCAAGCACCGTAACCACTGAGCTACCAGGGGACCTGCTACGCTGGCCATAACCATGCAGGTGTTGCATGCTGGGGGTGTATCAGATGTTTGGAGATGACAAAAAAACCCATCAAATCACCATTAACAGGTTTCTATCATCTTTTTCTAAGGTGTATAACAGAATGGGACTTTCCTACATCCTGTCCAGTGTTAAATTTTGCCCCAGGTTTCTCCTTTGCAAGACTTGGGAGACTAATCTCCTGTGGGACTCCTATGAAGGAATTAATTCAACACATTTGGCTATAAGGGAACTGGATGCAGGGTAGTTCTGACTTTTCACAGTTCAGCCCTGTGATGCAAAAAGAGACAATTGCCTCATGAATGAATTTATCAAACATTTAATGTTTCCCACTACTCACTCCTTGGTTGGCTGTGTTTCTAGTAACTTTATGAATCATCACGACCCACTTTTTACATGAAATACACCAGCCACTGTGTCCACACAGCCTGGAGAACCTTTGATAACATCTGCGCAACATCAACCGCGTGGTATGTGTGCATTGTTTTTCATTCTCGTGAGGTCAAAGATCGCGAAAGGCGAACACCTCCATCTTCTGCACTGACCACACTGGGTTCCCTCAGCTGCCCCTCGTCTTACTGAGGACACTCCTGAGTCAAACTTGTCCATTTGTTTTTCTGAGGACACAGAGTGAAACTCGTCCCTTTGTCTTTGCACGACTCAAGACCAAGCAGAGAGGTTTGCTGCTGTTTTTCAGACACGGCTCATCTGAGTAATCTGAAACATGCATTGTGCATTCATGGCTTCCTTGACATTCAGTACCACAAAAAGCAGATTTACAATGAATTCTCCAAAACGTTAGACTGAAAAGATCAAAATGTAATGTTTTTGAATGTTAAAATCATGCATTAAACCTGACTCTGTTTCGACATCCCTTTACACAGGATATGACAGAAAGAGTGCAGACATGCACATATAGCCCCTCTCTTTGGAGCTCTAAAGTCACTGAGTATCTGATTGTAAATGCACAGCAAGATGTTCAAGAATCAGAGCTTTATTAGCAATTAGGCCTATTAATCCATATTCCTCCATATTGTCTCAATTCCAGATGAATATGTATACATCTGGGCGGGGCTGTGTTTATGTGCACTCTCTTGTGTTCTCTTCTCATGTGTAAAAGGTACTTTAGTCCTTAAAAATGAGTAGTGATCTCAGGTGACTGCATGTGACACCACACACATCCTGAGTCAGCCACACTGACACGGAGGGGACTTTCCTCACGCTGTCAGATTCACCTACAGATTCACCTGTATCTAACCGCATGTCTATGTGTCTAAATATGTCTAACCACATTTTACATGTTGTATTTTGCATCTTTTTCCAGAGCACAAATGATAAACTCCAAAATGAGAGGTTCATAAATTAGGATTAGGGAGCTCTTTGCTACCAGCAAAGACATTCAGAATCTATGAGAAAGCTTTTGTTGAAAATTCCCATCTCTCTATCTTCAGTGGGAAATAAACTCGACATAATCTTTGTGGAGACTGCGATGTCTGTCCAGCGAGAGTGAAAATCTACTAATATACGTTCTGGCAAGCCTTACAGCAGTGTACAGTTATACCACACACCCCATTAGTCCCCCACGTTGCTGACTGCCCCCCCGCGGACCCCCGGTGCAGAAGTGGCACGTACCTATTTCTGATTGGCAGAAGTGCTCCTGGGGGTGCGCTGGCTGGCAGGTGCATCCCTCCACCCCGGGGTCCATCAGGGCCACGGCCAGGACCAGCCCCAGTAGCGGAGCCCCGCGGCCGCGCAGACCCACACCCATGCTCGCTGCCCCGGGCCCTCCTTTACCTCCCCTTTACCACCCCTTTACCTCCCCTTTACCACCAGCCAAGTGGGTTTTCCCAGGGTAAACAACAGCGGGGGGGGGGGGGGTGAGGGGGTGGGGGGTGCCGAAAGGGGCAGCGGAGCAGAAAGGGAGGGTAAAGAAAAGCGCGCGCGCACACACACACACAGACACACACACACACACCCGGACGCTGCCTTCCTGAGCCCGGACGCTTGACGTGAACGCACCCCGCGCCTCCCTGCCCGTCTGTCCCCGATCACTGCTTCCTCTCCTCCTTTTTCTCCCCCTCTCTTTCTCTCCCTCGACAAAGCCGTTTAAAAAAAATGCGAGGGAAAGGAAAGCTCTTAAGTAGCGCTCATCTTTGCCTGGGAGGAGGACCGCCCTTCCAGCCTGAAGGACCACCCCTCTAGCCTGAAGGACCGCCCCTCTAGCCTGAAGGACCGCCCCTCCCACAGAGTGATTGCTAGTTATGGGTGTAAACAAGAATGGGGTGTAATACAGCAAGACACAAATCTTGTGCATGAGCTTAGCTGCCTTTTCACTGTAATCTAGTGCCTGAAGCTCAGTGTTTTGGCTCCTTACTTCCTTACTGCTCCATATTGGTGCCATTATAATCGTTGCCACACAACAACAATAAAACAACTCTGTCCCCAGTTTTAGACTAATGGAAAACATCACTAGCGACAGAAGTAGAAAATGCTACAATGTTCTATTTAAATAGGCATTTTAGTTTAACTTACTGAGATGGAAAGACACAAATGAGATTTCTAAATGAATGTGCTGTTTTTCATGAATTCCTTGGTACTCTGAATGAGGAGTTTTTCTCATGTTTCTGAAGCCTGAAGCTGACGAGTATCCGCGTATTGACTTTGCCTCTCAGGTGCTGGTAAAGTCGTGCTGCTATTCTCTCTCTGCGCTGATGGAGTTCATGATAAACCTTTCATACATAATCCTGTGAATGACTAATGACTTCCATTTTAATATTTGGCGCTGTTGCGTTGAGCCTCTGCTCTAACGATTGAGTTTTTTTCCCTGGACTCTTTCATCCCGTTTGACTAATAAATGTCTTATCATGCTTTATTTATACAAAACATGAAATCACGGACAATATCGAGACCTTATATGAGAATCAACACAGTTCCTGGTTTTTATCAAATTGCCAAAACTAATATTTACCGTGTGACGTTAAAGGGCTACGGGCAGTAAAAAGTAAACAACAGGCTTCTGCTTTATTGTTTACAGATTTATTACATTTTGAAGAGTTGTGGAGAAGAACAAGTAAAGTCTGTGCTGTAAATGTAGGGGGGCGGCTGTAGGGGGGCGGCTGTAGGGGGGCGGCTGTAGGGGGGCGGCTGTAGCGGCTGTAGGGGGGCGGCTGTAGGGGCTGTAGGGGGGCGGCTGTAGGGGCTGTAGGGGGGCGGCTGTAGGGGGGCGGCTGTAGTGGGGCGGCTGTAGGGGGGGCGGCTGTAGGGGGGGGCGGCTGTAGCGGCTGTAGTGGGGCGGCTGTAGTGGGGCGGTAGGGGGGGCGGCTGTAGGGGGCGGCTGTAGGGGGCGGCTGTAGGGGGGCGGTTGTAGCGGCTGTAGGGGGCGGCTGTAGCGGCTGTAGGGGGCGGCTGTAGGGGGGCGGCTGTAGCGTCTGTAGGGGGTGGCTGTAGGGGGGCGGCTGTAGGGGGGCGGCTGTAGCGGCTGTAGGGGGCGGCTGTAGGGGGGCGGCTGTAGGGGGCGGCTGTAGGGGGGCGGGTGTAGTGGGGCGGCTGTAGGGGGGCGGCTGTAGCAGGCGGCTGTAGGGGGGCAACGTTGCAGCACTGCAGGAAATGAAACGACATTCACAAATGTCCTCCTGGTGTCTTCCAGATCTCCATGCCTGCATTCCCAGTGGTGGTGAAGATCGGACATGCTCACTCGGGAATGGGAAAGGTAAGAGCAGGAGTTCTCCAGCTGGAGCTTTGGAGGAGATGTGAAGATTGGGCCTGCGGTTTGCTCCTCACGGCCGTGGTGTGGAGGTCTTCCTTACAGCCGAGCAGGAGCTCACCTCATTCCACTCGCCTCATGCTGCTCCTTTTATCCTGCGGTCTGAAGTCTTCAGATGTTTGATTAGATTAGCCACATGATCTGCGGTTCCTGCTTGCTGCAGAGTGAAAACGTGCAGTCAGACCAGCCCTTTTCTGCACGGTAGCATGATTCATATTTTAAAAACTTTCTAGGACCCAAAGCCGCTATGTTGAGTATTGTGTTGTCTTCCTGTGCTTCTTGATAGGTTAAAATTGACAATCACAGCGACTTCCAGGATATTTCCAGCGTGGTTGCCATCACTCAGACCTACACAACTACTGAACCGTTCATTGAGGCTAAGTATGACATCAGAGTCCAGAAGATTGGAAACGACTACAAAGCATATATGTAAGAGCTCTGATATTTAAGACCGGGCTGTCGATTATGATTATGATGGTGGTGATGATGATGATGATGATAATGATGGTGGCGGTGATGATGATGATGATGATGATGATGTGATGATGGTGATGATGGATGGTGTGATGATGATGGTGATGATGATGATGATGATGATGATGATGATGATGATGATGATGATGATGATGATGGTGATGATGATGATGATGATGGTGATGATGATGATGATGATGATGATGATGGTGATGATGATGATGATGATGGTGATGATGATGATGATGATGATAGTGGTGATTGTGATGATGATGGTGATGATGATGATGGTGATGATGGTGATGATGATGATGGTGATGATGATGATGATGATGATGATGGTGATGATGATGGTGATGATGATGATGATGATGATGATGATGGTGATGATGATGATGATGATGATAGTGGTGATGGTGATGATGATGGTAGTGATGATGATGGTGATGATGGTAGTGATGATGATGGTAGTGATGATGATGATGGTGATGATGATGATGATGATGATGATGATGGTGTGATGATGATGATGATGATGATGGTGGTGATGATGATGATGATGATGATGGTGATGATGATGATGATGATGATGATGATGGTGATGATGATGGTGATGATGATGATGGTGATGATGATGATGGTGATGATGATGGATGGTGATGATGATGGTGATGATGGTGATGATGATGGTGGTGATGATGATGATGGTGGTGATGATGATGATGGTGATGATGATGGTGATGATGATGATGATAGTGGTGATGATGATGATGATGGTGATGATGATGATGATGATGATGGTGATGATGATGATGGTGGTGATGATGGTGATGATGATGATTGCTCATGCGTTCACATGATCACACACATCAGAGCAATAATGTGACCTACTTTTTACACCTCTAATCTTCAGTAGTGTTTCTCTATTTCCACTTTGCAACCAAATATTCAACAGTAATTGAAAAACTGCTTTACAAGCCTAACCATAATAATCAACCACCTGAGTCAAATTTGCTCGCACCCGTGATTTTCAAATCCTTTAGTGCTTTGGGGTTATAGAATTGTGTACCATAATGGCCCACATTGCATAACTAATATAATCTTCAAATAAATATTAATGAAAGTTCATTCCTAGCACCAAACAGCTATTGCAGTTGTTCATTCAATAATGCTCCACTCTCAGTGTCACTCTACAAATGTGTTTTTCTCCCTCATTTAAACCTCAAAAGACTTCACAGCTCATGATGTCTTTTCCCACAGGAGGACGTCCATCTCTGGCAACTGGAAGTCAAACACCGGTTCTGCCATGCTGGAGCAAGTGGCCATGACAGAGAAGTGAGTCACTCCGTCACTTGTTCTGGAAATGATACTCACTCGGTGGTGCCTTTCGGTTTTATCCGTAGTGTGTGTGAAGGTTAGAGTGATGGACTGAACCAGACGTGGTGTGTAGGTATAAGGTTTGCATGCGAGTTACAAGAGAGTTGATGATTTGTCTGTATAATTGGCACAAGACTAGCCAAAGAAAAAGCAAATGTTTTTGTGTGTGTGTGTGTGTGTGTGTGTGCGAGTGTGTACGTAAGCATATGTGTTCATTTCTTTTTTGTAATGTTAATGGTTCATAGTTCAGGACATAACATGCTTACACATCTTACAAATAGCTGAAATTCAAGGGGCCTTGAGTTACAAACTTATTCTTGTCTAATTACTTCACTTTAAGAACTGGGTTCACACAAGCTGGATGCATTCAAGAGAAATATGACCACACGCTCTTTCTCTACACTTTAACTGTATGACTAAATGGGCTCTTTCTATACAGGCATGACATTTTGTCATGTTTGTTGGTTACATTATTTGCGTTGTCTTATTGAGGGCTGATGTGTTTTTCCTGCAGGTACAAACTGTGGGTGGATGCCTGCTCTGAGATCTTTGGAGGGCTGGATATCTGTGCTGTCAAAGCCATACACGGAAAGAATGGAAAAGACTACATCAGCGAGGTGAGAGGAGCCGCAAGGGATTAACCATGAGAAAATGATAATCCCAATCTCAGATAATAACCACAAGAGAATGTGCTTTCAATTTCAATCTCAATTAATAACCATGAGAAAATGGCAACTCAGTCTCATTATTAACATGACAGAATGAGAGAAGAACCTCTCAGTCTCAGTTGATAACCACAAGAGAGTGATAATCTCAATCTCGATCAGTTTAATAACCTCATAATCTCAATCTCAGTTAGTAACCTCAAGAGAACAAAAGAATGACAAAATGATAGAATGATAGAATGATAGATTGATAGCTCAGTCTCTATGAATAGTCCAAAAGGCAACCACAGCTTGTCGTCTAGTCCAACACACCACTAGCTTTTTCACTTTACATTTGTATGTATTGTTTTAAGATTCTTTCAGGCTTGATAGTTTAGACATTCATGGTTGTCAGCGGTTAAGATGGTTACATTAGTCTTGAGACGAATATGAAACAATCCTACATGTTTGTGTATGAGAAAGACTGTGGTTGTGTGGGGGTTATGTGTGGTTGTGTGTGGTTTATGTGTGGTTGTGTGTGGGTTATGAAAGACTGTGGTTGTGTGTGGTTGTGTGTGGGTTATGTGTGGTTTTGTGTGGTTTTGTGTGGTTGTGTGTGGTTTATGTGTGGTTTATGTGTGGTTGTGGTTGGTTTATGTGTGGCTGTGTGTGGTTGTGTGTGGTTTGTGTGTGGTCTGTGTGTGGTTGTGTGTGGTTTATGTGTGGTTGTGTGTGGTTGTGTGTGGTTTATGTGTGGTTGTGTGTGGTTTATGTGTGGTTGTGGTTGGTTTATGTGTGGCTGTGTGTGGTTGTGTGTGGTTTATGTGTGGTTGTGTGTGGTTTATGTGTGGCTGTGTGTGGTTTATGTGTGGTTGTGTGTGGTTTATGTGTGGTTGTGTGTGGTTTATGTGTGGTTGAGTGTGGCTGTGTGTGGTTGTGTGTGGTTGTGTGTGGTTGTGTGTGGTTTATGTGTGGTTTATGTGTGGTTGAGTGTGGTTGAGTGTGGCTGTGTGTGGCTGTGTGTGGTTGTGTGTGGTTGTGTGTGGTTTATGTGTGGTTTATGTGTGGTTGTGTGTGGTTGTGTGTGCCACAGTGACTGTGCAGTGGTTCCTGGAGGTGTATGATGAGCGTTATTATAACACTTTGGTACTTTAGGGGGGATTTTGGCCTATTAAACTCAGACAGCACAGTGGTTGTTTACACGTTAAAGTTCTGCTTCCTGCCAAATCAAACCGGTCACTCACCACACATTATTTACATTTTTTTCTATTACCAGTTGCCGTGTATTATCTTGGTTTGGTGTGGCACACACCCAAAAGTGAGTCTTCCTAACTAATATTAGCACGCAGGAAGTTAGCAGACTTTGTAAGCAGCAGATTTTGTAGCCTTGCAATATATGGGAATCATTTATAAGGTAGTATCGCACACAAATCCATTTTAAGACTTTAAAATATGCAGCTGCTCCATCTCATACGCTGCTGCTCCAACACTTGTAGATGGTGTCGTGTCCTTGGTACATATGCTTTATAAAGCCATTCAGTCTAATCCGTTCATTTTTGGCTTTGGTGATTGTCAAGGTGATTTTACCTGATATAAATCACTGTTTTTTACAGGTTTTACAAATGAACCAGTACCTCTTCTTTATACAAACCTTTGTGGAAACTTTTGCGAGAGGAGTTCTAACCTTGCTGTAGAGTGTGGCCATCTCCTGCCATTCAAAGTGATGTGAATTTGGAACCATTTCACTGCAGCATGCAGTGATGTCAGTGAAGTGCTGGTAACCAGCTGTAAGCTCTGCGCTCCTGTGATCTGACAAGAAAAAGTGGAATATTACACTTCAGTCTTTATTCCTGCTTGTCCGGAACAGGAGATCTAGTTCCCAAGTACTGGCATATGTTGCAGACCCAGTGCTGAAAGGTATCCAGTAATACTTACTGCCCCTGCTACACAGCAGCGCAAGGGCTGTTGTAAAACCTCCTGTTAAAGATCTTAAAATGGTTCCGCAGCCGCACTGACCTCTTGGCACCCGAAATTACCGGGTTAAATTTTGATGCTCATCATGACGTATCCTGTTTCCCTTTTCTGAACACCTACAGATGAGGAGCAGGAGGTGGTGAGTGTGGTGAATGTGGTGAGCGTGGTGGTTTTAGTGAGCGTGGTGGTTTTGGTGAGCGTGGTGGTTTTGGTGAGTTGTGTCAGGGATCCTGCCCCATCCCTCCCACCCCCCACCCCCCACCCCCCCAGGCTAGATCAGAACGGGGCCGAACTGCGATGCGGCGAACTAAAATGCCGGTTAGACTTCCCACGGGATGTGGTCGTGAACTTCCCCAGTGAGTTTCCCCAGTGAGTTTCCCCAGTGAGTTTCTCCTGTGAGTTTCCCCAGTGAGTTTCCCCAGTGAGTTTCCCCTGTGAGTTTCCCCAGTGAGTTTCTCCTGTGAGTTTCCCCAGTGAGTTTCCCCTTTGAGTTTCTCCTGTGAGTTTCTCCTGTGAGTTTCCCCAGTGAGTTTCCCCTTTGAGTTTCTCCTGTGAGTTTCTCCTGTGAGTTTCTCCTGTCTCCTCTGGGCCACCACGGTGCCTTCTGGGCGGTTAGAAACTGCGTTTGTCGGCTGCGTTCTCCTGCAGTACAGCGCACACGGCAACGTCCGTTGTCGGGATGATCACCGAGGCAATGTCCGTCCTCACCACGAGGGGCCTCGGCCGGGTCCCCATTTCCATGGAAACTGCTTTTGATGTTGCCGAGCAGCACACACTGCAGCTGTTCGCTCTGAAATATCACCAGTAGCCCTCAGCAAAACTACACACATTTCACGGAGACACTCTAATCGCTCACATTCCCTTGTCATACAGCGTACAGTGAGGTTTTATTGCAGTCTTAGTGGTATTACAATAGGCACCATATTTACATGTTGAGTATCATTATATGACTCCCCTTACCTCCAAAGTCCTAAATCATGTGGATGACTGTATATTATCTGTAACATCGTCTCTGAACTTGTAGCATATTTTTTCATGTTCAAGTAAATATTGCAGTTTAAGAATGTGTTTATCATACAAAGAAAATAAAAGCCGAGCATACAAATTAGTGGTTTTTTTCTAGCCCTGCAGAAGTCAACAGAGATTGTCAACTCTCTACAGCTTGGATTTAACTTTCATATGTACTTTGCCTTAATTTCAAGTCATTTTTCTTACTACTGTTAGTTATTTATGAACGTTACATGTTTTGCATAGCATTGCTGTTGTATGACTCAGGATGTGGTAGTCCAAGTTCCACAAAGCAGAATTTAAATAAATGCAGCCAGTCACACCTAATCACTGTAATCTCTGTAATCTCTGTCTGCTTTGAGGAAAGTGAAGATGTTCCAGTGTTCACTCCCCCTGAGAGCCAGAGGAGGCCTCATGTTGCTTCTCTTGCTTATGTAACACCCTCTGACAACAAGCGCAGCTCTCCACAGGACCACGTGGCTTTTTGATGTTCTGCCCTCGGCCACCTTGAACTTGGACCTCCTCCAAGAGACGTGCGCTTGGAAAAGCTCTCGCTCACGCCGAGATCTAGATAGGAGCTCAACGAGGATTCTGAGCCACGTCATCTCTCTCTCGACGTTTTCACTTACACAGACCGTAAATTGTGTTTCTCCCTCTGGAAAACCTCTGAACTTCAGTTTGTGGAACACTGGGATCATTCAGGGACCCAAACTTTCATTCCTTCTCCGTAAATCCCTAAGGGCACTCCGTACGGTCCAACGTGCAACGTATGGTCCAACGTATCTGCTGCAGCTTTGCACACCTCCCCCAGATTTCACTAATCAGATCATCACAGTGGGAAAAAAACCCATAAACCCCCCATTAGTAACCTGAAGCCCCGTGGCACACGCGGCGCACGTGGCGCACGCACGATTGATTTCTGCGTCAGACGATGTCCTGGCGGATCCATACGCATTAGCCACGTTAATGTATGCGCTTGGTCTTCAGGTGGTGGGATCTTCCATGCAGCTGATTGGAGAGCACCAGGCGGAGGACCGGCAGCTGATAGCTGAGCTGGTGCTGGGCAAGATGAACCACATGGCCTCCCGCACCCCCACGCGCCCCCAGCAGAGGCCCCCGGCTACCGCACAGCAACCCCAGGTACAGTTACATCCGCACATTCACAGCGCCCTCTGACCTCTGACCTCTGGCCTCCAGCACGCACAGGATCCTCAATCTTTATGTCTCGAGTCAGGATGATGAAGGCACACGAAGCGTTTGGCACCTCCGGAAATACTTAAGCATGCAAATGGATCTTAATGGAGCTGTGTGAGTCTGAGTGATGGAGAACTGCCGCCATCTGGCGTTCATTTAGAATTAAACTGCAGTATCAAATTGTGCAACATGATAGCAGTCATAAATCTGGACTGTGTGTGTGTGTGTGTGTGTGTGTGCGTGCGTGCGTGCGTGCATGTGCGTGTGCGTGTGTGTGCTTCTCCCACAGAGCTCTGCCTTAAAGGAAGGCCTGACTGACCCCAACAAGACTTTGTCTCAGCGTATTCCTCCTCAAGGTTGTTTGCAGTACATTCTTGACTGTAATGGAGTTGCTGTCCAGGCAAAGTGATTTGGTCCGCAGCAAACAGACAGACGTGTCAGCTACAGTGAACAGAGCCCTCGTACAGTAGCCACTGAAAGGTGATGAGGGTGAAGTTGTGCCTTGTGCTCTTCAGCAGTCTTTCAGAATGGGCCTGGAATGTGTGGCGTTCGGTTGTACTGCCCCCTAGTGGTGTAACCTTGAATGTAAGGCGTTCGGTTGTACTGCCCCCTAGTGGTGCAAAGCTCAGGAGTTCTCATGCTATGATATGCTTCTTCTATACGGTTCTTATCAGCTTCAATTATATAAACCTTATTGCTGCTTTCTTTCAGCTTTGAATGGGAGATAAAACATTTTGTTAATCACAATTTTAATTGGCTACATAATTTTGTGATTCGGGTCGATTGTATGTACACTGGATGAAAAGAATCACATCGTAGTCTTCACACTCCATGAATCGGTCAACACTGAGGTACTGTCACATCTGCTGTCTTCTCCTCGTTGAATGAACTTTCCTTGGCTTTTCATTTGCGCGGTGACCTGTTTACCCAAAAACTCACAGGTTCAGTGCTGCATGGTCAAATACATTAGGAAGGACGGTGGCGCCATCTTGGTTGTTTTAACGTTTCCCCCTACGCTTGGTGTCTCGTTGTTGACTGGTCCGCCGCTTGTGTGTGTGTGTGTGTGTGTGTGTGTGTGTGTGTGTGTGTGTGTGTGTGTGCTAAAGCTTTTACATGGTGATGTGGACGCGTGTGCTCGGCAGTGTGGCGGTGGTGATGTTCATTAAGCTGGTGTAGTATATAAAGCTGCGCAGATGTCGGGGATCTGTACATTGAACATTTGACGTGATGGTTTGCTGTGCTTTCAGTGCCGTGGTCATTAATAGTGACCGAGTGTGTCGAGCAGGATCAGTATGGAAGCAAATCCGTCTATTGTGAAATTCACTATTGTGAAATTTAAACGCCTTTGAATTTCTAGCGCTGAAATGTTTGCACTGGAATTATGTATCTGATTTTTCAGTGACTATTTTTTCAATGTTAAAAAATTCAGAATCAAAAATTCTACTTGCTGAAGTTATCAGCCACCGTAGATTTGAGAGATGTCCCGGATGTTTAATCTGAATTTTGTACTGCAAATTTTAGCATCTGAAAGTTTTTTTAACATTGAATACATGTGAAAAATTCAAGGGTTGAAATCAGAGGCAAAAAAATTCAGATACATAATTTCAGAGCAAAATATTTAAGCGCTAGAAATTCAAAGGCGTTTAAATTTCAAAATCTAGTTTTTGACGTTTCTGTGCTGGATTTCTCGTTATCCACTCTGACCAAAGCATTTTAAATGGATGCTTGTATTGCGTTACAGTTTAAAGATAATAGTCAGTCAGGAGACTAACATTAGGCCTAAAATATTTTTATAGATAAATCTTAGAAATTGCACAATCCTTGTGAATGTCTGGTTATTTTTGACATTTCTAAGCCATATGAAACTTTTTGATGGGTATTTTCGCTACAGAAGCCTGGGATTTTAGCAAAGAATTGTAACAATCACTGATATGACTGTTGAGGACATGAAAATTGCAGTTGGAGTTATTTTTGCCTGGCCTAATAGGTTAGTGTTACTTTAACATAACACACTTATATTGTCAAGAGTATTACTGGTTTTTTTTCTTGATTTATTTTTTAATCAATACCATTTTTATCTATGTAAGAACATCTCATATGATGACAGGAAATTTGTAATTATGTAAAAAATGTAACAGCTTTACGATGCTGTTCTACCAAAGATTCTGAGCACAGAATCTTGTTGTTTTGGTTTAAAATGACATGGTGATGTTTGTGTGATGTACTTTTTAGAGCACCAGTGTTTGCTTGTTTTCCTCTTCAAGCATTACATCACTGGCCTGATGATACTTTCTCTTATTTTAACATGGATAACATGTCAATGATGCCTCTGTCTCTTTAAATCCAGTACTTGGGTTGAAGGTTTTGGACACACACAAATATGATTGCTCCCTGGTGTGTGTGTATGTGTGTATATATATATATATATATATATATATATATATATATATATATATATATAAACTCCCCCCACCTCCATGTCCAAAGTAATAAAGCCCCTTCTCAATATCTATATGTTATGTGTTATTGTATCGTATTTTGTTTACATTGGTTTACATGCAACAAATTCTTCTACTTCTCCAGCAGACATGCATTATGTCTGTGTGTGTTTTGTGAACTTCTTAGTAAAACAGACCCTTGTGTAGATCCCTATTATGGATACATGGGTACCACAAGGCAGAACGGTGATGATGAATAACATTTTTATAGCATAAAATATAAACATGACAAACTGTGTCTGAAGTTGTTCAGTAAATACAACATATGGCAAAATCTATTATAAATGGTTAAAATTGGGTCTGTTTAATGTTTCTTTTGCATGTTTCTCTGTGTTCATTTTCCTACATTTTGGTATTTTAAAATAACAGTTTTGTATTTTTCTGTTGTCTAAAAGTATATCTAGGACTGAGTTAAGATCTAATATTTACAAATTGATCTTTGAATTCATTGTCAGGTGGAGCATGTTCATATTCTTTGCCTTTATTCTTTTGCATGCCTGGTGATCACTCTTGGTAAAAAACTTTATGTAAATCAGCTTTTCTTGACAACCCTACCTGTGATTTTATTGCAAGTCCTTTTACTGTCTGTTTAAAATCATTTCACTTTTTCTTCTTGATTGAATAAATCAGTTTCCAACTGATTTGTTTTTCTCTGTGGATATGAGATTGTGACCTTTGACCCTTAACCTTTTACTTTGGCCAAACTTGGGGGTACATTCTTTATCCATGATTAATTGGAAAATCAACGCAACTTGTGCTGGATTTAAAACGGCCTTGTTAGTCTTTGAGATGTACACAGTGTTTTAATACGATGAGTGTCTTTTGTACTAAATCTAGGGGGCCCTGCGAAACCCCAAGAGTCACAAGCTAAGAGTCAAGAACCTCCTTCCGAGCCGGCTCCTAGCGCTCCTGCCCCTAGCGCTCCTGCCCCGGAACCCATGCAAAAGGCACCGACCCCTCCACCCACAACGCAGCAGCCCAAGCCCCACGTCCAAGCCGCACCCGCGCCTGCTCCAGGGAAGCCGACGGACCTGCCCCCGAAACCCCAGCCCCCAAAGCCTCTTCCCCCCAAGCCTGTGCCGCCCGTCCGGCGAAACTCCAAGCCTCAGCTCCAACCGAAGCCCCAGACCCCACCTCCGGCCAAGGCCTTTCCCAAGGCTCGGCCCGAAGCCGCAGATCCGGGCCCCACCCCGGGCCAGGCGCAGACCGATTCGGCCTCGGCACAGGTACCACCCCCAGCCAAAGCCCCCGTTAAGCCGCAGTCTCCCACCAAGGCCCAGTCCCCGGTCAAACCCCAGCTCCAGCCCAAGCCCAAAGAGCAAGCACAGGTTGGAGCTCCAGCTCAGAGTGCAGGCCCGGCCGAAGCGCCGCGCTCGAGCCCCGTGCCATCTGCGGCCCCCACCCAGACTCCCGTAGAGGAGCAGCAGGCATCGCAGCAGAAATCGGCACATCCTTTCTTAAAGTAAGGGTTTCTGCCCTGCTGTAGGAACACGTATAACACTGTTTTTATGCCCAGTCTTTGGGTCAGCTCTTAACAGTCCGCATTTTTGCTTTAACTTTTAACTTCCCAGTAACGCAGTGTACCAGTGATTCAGTGTTCTTTATGGTTTGGGAGCTGGGTTAGGCCTAAAATGTGGACTGTCTCTTGAAACCTGAGGAGTGGCTGTAGAAACTTATGCTATTACTTCAGTTTGTGTGTTGTTGTTTTTTTGTTTTTTTTAGGGAGCCTTTGCAAGTGTCCAGTTGTTGCATTAAAAGCCCGTTGGATAATGCTTCATCTGTCTTGCGACTTTGTACCTCTTTTCCAGTAAATCCCAGTCCTTGACCAACGCCTTCAACGCCTTCGGTGAGACCTTCCGTTCCAGCAATGAGGATGAAGCCAAGGCGGAGACCATTCGAAACTTGCGGAAGTCTTTTGCCAGCCTTTTCTCTGACTAGTGACAGATTTGCGAGTCAGAGGTCGGCCATGGCCTGGAATGGCGACAGCTTGTAATGGTCCGTTAACTCCACGTAGCTGTTATTACATCCTACCCTCTTCCCAACTCTGCTGTAAAATGTCTGGATGTCAGTAAGCAACGGAGAGTGATGTGTAGTCATCTGTTCTGGCACGGTGTCGGCATCTACGTTACGTGGCTCGCGCCGGTCTGAAACAGTGCCATCTGTATGTGGAGGGAGGCTGTTCATATTCAGACGCATGTTGCCAGAGGAAACATTTGTCTAAGGCACTCAAGTGCAAGAGCCCCTATTGTGTGCTGAGATGACCCATTACCCATTCGATGTTGTAGCCTTATCGTGGAAGTGTGTTTTTATTTACCCAAAGACAAATATCCGTGAGTAGTTTCCCTTGTGTCTCGCACGCACTGTGTTTATCTAGTTGACCTGTCGTAATTATTAGCTGATGAGATATTCGTTCAACAATACCTCGATGAGACCTTTATACAAGCACTTTCCTATCCAAGTTTCCTAACGTACGAAATGCTTGGACTGGTCACCTTCCAATACAGTAGTGGCGTTTCTGTGGAAGGCCTGGTGTCCTGTGTTGTGGTTTTGAATTACAACCTTATCCACATGTTAAGCTGTTCATGGGTGCCATGCAGGATATTTTCATATTGTATTGTACAGTGTGTTCTGCACCTCAGGAGGTTTAAGTTGTAGTTCACTTATTTCTGGTGTCATATTGGTCATGTTGTGTTTCTTTGGTTTGCGGTACCTCTGCATGACTCAGTGACAGTTTTTTTTCTATTCTTTTTCCTGTACAGGTGTCAATAAATATGTGGAACTACTCTCCACTGATTTACTAGTGACCTGTCTGTGGTTCTCATAGTACGTCCATCATTTGTTCATTTATCTTACATGTGCACCAATAGTGACTGCTTAAGTATTTGTGAGGTTTTTTTTTTTTAAGTGAAAGCATGTTTTGCTTCTTGTTACTGGATTGTTGAGGTTATGATAAGTTCAGAGCAGATGTCACTGCATTGCTGCTTTGAGCATAGTTTCATGATGTGTCATGATGTGTACGTAGTGTGGCTGTGTTGATTTGCACATCTTGAAGATTTGTACTTAAAAAAATCTTTAAAAAACAAAAAAGCAAACAGGACATAGCAGCTGGCGTATGAGCTGGGAATCAAATGATTCAAATGAATTGTTCAGGCAGTTGACTGACTCGCTCTCATATGAAGTGGAACTCGTGAGGCAGTATGAATGTGAATTTCCAGTAGATGGCGCTAAGTGATTCGTATAGATATGTGATCAAACGAAGCAAGCAATGCAATTGTACAAGAAACTAAGAATGACGTTAGATAAGATTAGGGGGTCTCCTTCATCTCACTTTTCGTATTTGTGGTTATTACTATTAGAATATGTATAAGAACGTGTGAACTATATTTCTTGCCAATATCAATCAAAACTTAATACGCCATGATTTCCAGTTCTTCTCAAAAATGGAGGCCAGATATAAAAGTGAAGATTTGTGGGAGAAACGCCAGACGTGACCTTGTAGCTATATGCTCACTAACATTATTAAGTGTTACTTTGGTAGATAGGTTCATACACAAGCACTGGTCTGAGGATTAATTTTAGTGAACATACTATTAGGTTACTGAAAAATAAATGCTTTCGAAGATTTTAGCTCTTTGTGTGACTGAGACAATACGGTCAGAAGGACTCGTCATGTGTTGTCTATTGGTATCGCTGCTTTGTTTGTCTGTTGCTTCTGTGTGTCTGCCTCAAAAACACCACACATCTATTTCTGTTCTTTTATTTTTTAAGCAACATTCCCAATCTTAGTCTGGGTTTGGTGGGATGTTGGTGTACCAAACAATAAAAAAACTAAATGAAATATATCCGTCAGTGGAAATGAATACTTACCTAGAGTTCTACAATACCTAAAGATTTGATTAAATAAAATATGTAGTCCTTGTAGATTTCTATCAATATATCCCACACAGATGCACTGGAATTTTGGAATATTTAGATGAGATGTTTATAAAGATTTTGAGCAGATGTTTTCCCATAAACACACTCTGTAACTGCTAAATGTTATGAATTTTTGAACTGCAAAAATAAAGTTCAGAGAACACCCTTGATCCACTTCTGAGCGTGCTGACTAGAAATCACTGCACTTTGCCACCAACAGAATCTAAAAACATTAAGGTTATGTCAATAGTGCAGTTAGTATAGCATCATAATGCATAGTTATAGCATCATAATGCATAGTTATAGCATCATAATGATCTCTACCAACGCCTACTGTAGGCCAGTGACCGACGTGGTTGAGGCTTCGTGCTAGTGTCATTCGCCATTAGTCATAATTGTGTTTTTATTTATGACTTCTTTAGTCAGAATTGTGGTTTTTATATGAGTGAGTGATTTCTGTGGGCTTTTCTAGTTAGAGAAAACAGTTGTACTGTGATTTTAAAAAATGTCTAAAATACTATAATTCCTCATATTCCACCTTACAGCTTTGGGACTGTACCTATATTTGATAGCCGTATATTTGATAAACGTACTTATACATTTGCAATACGTGTTGCTACTGCCTGCTTTGGGGTCAAAGACCAGTAGCTTGTAAAAAAAGACCTACAGAGGCTGCTATATTTGAATGAACGAGAATGTTTATCGGTATTTCCGTTCTATATTATTTTCTGCGGTGATTTCATTTGAACTTGAGCAGTATACATATAGAGCAATTCTATTTATTACGCGCTATGTTTAATAAATATATTGTTATATTGTCTGCTTTGAGGTATTGGCTGCTACTAGATGTTTGAGCTTTGTGTCAAGTATAACTGAACTTATAATCGTGTTTTTGAGTGATCGAGATAGAGTGGATGAGTGCACACCAAAGACGCCATGTTGTTAAACTGAGACATTGCAACAGTAATTAAACAGTGAAGCCCACCACGTTTCGGCTGTCTGAACTGTTTTGGAAAAGGCTTTCCGCATTGCTCCATGTGATGAGAAGGTGTTCCAGTGGGAGGGGACACGCGCACGCGAGAAGGTGTTCCAACGGGAGGGACACACGCACGCAAGAAGCATGTCCCGAGCATCAGTCCCCTCGCAGCGAGTGCGATTGCGCCTCTGTAACGAGCACCTGTCAACATCTCGTTTTCTCCACTCAATAAATTAATTTCTCTGAAGGTATCGAGTGGGGTTTTTTGCCAACACGGACAGGCAAAAGGAACAGTGTTATAAGGCGAACACAGAAGAAGAAAGTTTTGTTACGGTACAAGACACCAGCGAGAGACGGAGCGCGAGTGTCCTCGTTCAAGAAAGAACTTCAGGTGAGTCTCTGCCTTTCGGCAGAATGAAGTCTCTCCAGACACCTCAGCCACGGAGTTCTGTTTAGTGACGGAACTGGGAAAAAGTGTACTTTTACTCAAGGTAACTGCAACACGTCAGATTTCCACTTGTTCCCCACATGTACCGTATTCATATTTGTTAAACAGTTTTGCGCGTACGTTGAAAATCAGAAACGCGAGCTCAATGTTAGACGTCCTCATGACATGAGTAACGACAGTCCAGAGTTACTGCGGTTGAAAATGTGTCGTCGTGAACAACACTGAAAGTTAAAAGTAAAGTTCAATTTGTAATGTTCAAAAATTAGTGCTTGTCATAGCTAATCGATTCTGTGTGACTCA